>JACDRP010000629.1:0-30393 GCA_013841185.1 Hycleus phaleratus | reverse complement strand
AAAGAGCATTTCGAGAAGTATCTAACAATAAGAATATTTTGTATTGGAAAATGCCGATTAAATTCTGAGTTGCAGAGGACAATCTTGGGGCAAGCGTTTTGTTACGTTTTTTTCCACATGTTCCCATAATTTAGCCAATAATGAAGAGAAGTTTATAGCGTTTTCCAAATCTTTAGAAAATTTCCGATAAGCTGTTAGTTCTTCGGAAAATGGACCAAAAGTTTTTTCTTCTATTTCTGTTTCTCTAACATCTTCATAGGAATACTTTGAATCGCCTGCTGTGCGATCCGCCTCTCAAAGCTCTAATAGAGTCATAGAAACATTCTTCCATTTAGTTCAAAGTAGAGAGTGAACTGTACACTTTGTCGGTGCCAATACTCTCAATTCTAGACAAATTGTTATAAAGATTCCAGATAAAAAAAGACAGAAGGAATAATAAAAACTAATTGGTCGTTTAAAATTTTTGGAACGTTATTACTACATGTGTGTTTCAAGATGGTTTCATGATGACTTTAAGACCATATCAATGAATCACACACATGCGGAGAAAAAAAGGAGAAACACACAAGGCACGTACACACATATCCATGGAGCCAGTTTTCTGAGATTTCTCATCAGTGTATCGCGTGGTTGAAAAGAACTATGCACATATAAATATACCGTGTATGTTACTCATAAATACCGAAATTATTTATTAATACGCCGTTAATGTTTGTAATCTGTCGTTTTAACAAAACAGCTCGTATATTGTAACGGAGTGAAAGCCGCAAAATTAATTAATAAAAATCGTCCATCTACGATTTATTATTTGTTAGAATAGGCGCAATTGTTGGCATTCTTGGCACGCTGACACAATAAAGATCAGTAGTGGAGCCACAGGTGTCTGCGTCTCGCCCACATTCTACAATTGTCCCAACACCAGAACAACGATGTTAACACCCGAAACGACAACGGTACGTTATTGTGGCCGATTTAACGCCATCAACAATGAGAAATTGACGAAAATTCGAGTAAATCGAGTGGAAAATCTCGCGCGCCGCCTCCACAACAACATTCTCTATAAATCTGTAATGTTTACGGATATGTTGGAAATGTGGAGAGCGTGCAAACAATTTTTCAACAACAATTATGAATAACCGAAGAAAAATTGTTCTTCCTAATTAATGAACAAGAAAGATTTATTGCATTTTGCAAACATAAATAATGGTAGCCGCAAATGGTGGATTCACCTACACAATACAATTTTTATAACGATAATACGTAAATTAATTCAACAACGAAAACAATTTAAATTTATTGTCATATTGTTGTAGAACGTGATCTGTTTTTTCTTCATGTTGTTGAATATTAATTTCGAGCGATATCCTCGCTATATGAGCAATATTGACGGTGTCAGTTCTAGGATTATCATGTTATCTGTTTTAATCCTGACAGACCATAAACTATGGCATTAATGTGCATAAATAACTGGCTAGCCAGCGGGTAGGTAACGAAACCACCATCTGGCCCCCACATAAGAGCCTTCAATTCTGGATAATCCGCCCGATTCGTTTCATATACACCTTCAAGTCGTTTATTATAGAAACCCGGATAAATATCTTAATCCGGAATCGTAGACAAAATTGTTTCAATAAATTGGAAACTTGTCAACGTGATCGATGATTGTTGGGGAATTATGTCGTATTGTTATTATTATTGTTTATAATAATAATAGTGATAAGTGATAGTGGGTGGTGTTGGTGGCGGCAGCAGCAATCGCTCGTAAATCGTTGATTGCACATTTGTGGGCATTTGTAATTCTAAACCGGACGGACAGCCGTGTATAAAAGAACCACCCCCACAATTCTTGTTTATAACCAACAATCAAACAAATCACCACCGATTTTAGAGCGAAATTTAGAAAACTAGCTGTTGTCGGCTAGTTTTTCGTATAAAAATTCCAAGATAATCTGAAATAATGTCGGGATTTTGGTGATGGTAAATCCATAAAGGCCAATAAGACAGTAGCACTCGTGTCTTTTATCTTTGATCAGTAATCATGCGTTGTATGGTGCTCCCACACACATACACCAGTCTTCACAAAGCCATAAATAATTCAGCCTCTGAGAATTTCATGTAATGATCCTTGTAGAAAAAATCTTGACAAGAATCCAGCGACTAAATACCCAATTCCAAACCATCTGTTCTTAGATATTTTATAAATCTCGCTCTTTTATTTATTCTATCATTATTAATATAATTCCGACTGTTTGTTTATGAATTACTTGACACATTATCATATTTAATGCTTATCTTAATTTGTCGACAATCCGACATTTATTTATATGCAACATCAATGAATGTCGATTTAGATAAGATTGCAACTGTAAATCTAAAGGATACAACTAATTGATTATTATTCAGAAAATTTGCATCGTTATTCTACAATTTTGGGGCGTTTTTCCCATTTAAAACAACACATTTTTCGTATTGTATTCGATCTTGTACACTATAATTTGGGTGGTACAATATCCATCCGTCTTTCTCCCTCTTAACGGAGATTTATAATTTCTACATGTATATTAAAAGAAAAATAATTAAAATATAAAAAGAAGAAATTAAGGAAGAGGACAACACCTTGAATTGTTGTAGCCCTGAAGGCTATGTCGGCATATAAATACGGAATAATAATTATTAAATATCACATTAACATCCCTTCAAAACAACCCACTCTTTCTATACATGTATGTAGCGATATTATAAAGTGCCGCCAACACACAAGGGCCGAACTGTTTCAATCAAAATAATTGAAAATTGCACAGATAGAAAACTTTCATGAGTTGGTGTCGGCTGGAAATTAATAACAACGTAAATCAGCAATCATCCGCCAAATGAAAGACGAGTCGAGTTGAAGATGTAATTATTCATTCAGCTAGGTTTGGGATTTGCACAACTGAAAGTCGCCTTATTGGGGAAGTGTGCCGACTTGGCTTGTTTTTAGATTGATCGTTGATGATTTTGGCGCAGATTTCACCCAAAATTTGAAAGAGCATTTCAAGGAGCAACTCAACATTGCATTTCTCTTCTGATTCTTGCTATTCTCCCAAGTTAAAGCTTTCACAAACTAAAATTTCAACAGTTAAAGCCAAAAACTCAAGAAATTGATCAAAATTGTTGGACCCTCCGTAATTTTCACTAGACAAACCGAAATTGTCCAAAATTTAGACCGTTTTTTCACAATTTTAGACCGGCGCCAGATCCTCTCTAAATCTACCTCCATAAAGTACATCAAGATAAATTGCTACAAATCCACAATAAATAATATTGAAACGCGCATAATTCATGTATGTTCGATTGAAAATAAATCAAGTTTCACATTGAAATTTCGAAAATTAACTCCAATTTTGGCCTGATTTGCAACAACATTTTCTAGCTGTACTCGACTAACAACTTGATTAGTATCAATAAACATAAAATCAACAATTACGGGAAGAAATCGACTTAAATAGATCGTTTATAGTCGAGAATAAATTCCAAAACGGCAACTACTTAATGGATAACGTTATTTAAATATCATGATTAACATCTAAATGGTGGATAATAATATTCTTATGTCTACCATTGATATGATCCAATGAAATTTGTTGTTTTATTGTGCGGTCTTTTTCTCAAACTGGCGGTTTTTATTTTGTACATAAAATGGAATTCTGACAAGTTTGGTGCTTTTCGTAAATAAACAAACACGTTGTATTTAATCTGGCCAGTTTCTAAAGATTATTCAGCTACTAGAAGGAAGACACGCAAACCTCTCTTATTCAAAAATATGTACATATTACACCCAAGCCATCATCCTGATGATCCTCTATATAAACTACAAGTATAAATGTTGACTTTATTTATTATTTATCACGAATAGTGGTTGAATAATGTTGAAATTGTATAGGAATGATCAAGTTTCATAACATGTGTCTAGGTTGATTTTGCTACTCGAGAATCTAAATTTTCAAAGTCTTCTTGTTTGAGTTAATCTGAAACACCAGAGGTATTTAATACACATAGATGATTTACAATTTGAATTATTTATGGACGCAAAGACATACGAACAACTGGATGGAATGAAGAAATTCCAAATTAAAAACGACTCGACTGCCGGACAGGCTACTTTATTTATTGCATCCACAATAAGGATGCGTATATGTAATAAATACGCATACACTGTGTATATAACAACAAGTAATGAGTCTAATTTATATATAAAAAGGATTTGCATGTGCATTGAAAACGAGAAGATGCCCAGTGTAATTGGTCGCGAATTATTACCGTATAGAAATAATAGTGGATTATCGCTTCTATCTAAAGAATTCTTCGATTTATTTTTTTCGTCGTCGATTTTAATTTGACTAAGATTAAAATTTCTCTCGATGTTCGATATAGTTGAAGGCGCATCTAGATTGAACACAAATTAATTTTTAAAACTATCCGAAGACCGGCTTGTTGTTAGTAGGTACACATGTTTAATTGCCTCTGGTATAGATGATCATGGTGATGGAGTCATTGATAGGTATCTGATACTAATGAGGTGAAGAGAGTTGTCAGGGCCGTTAGATTATATACCTATCCCTATCTAATTGTATTTATCGTATAGTTTCTAACGAAGAAAAACACAAATCATCCTAATCATAGATAGTTTCAATTTAGCATCATTTAAAAAAAGATTAAAGACGAACGCCAAAGTTCCAATTAATCGAGAATTATGAGACAAGCGATAGTTATCGCAGGAAACAACTAACGATCGAAATAAAATTTGGAGTTGAGGGCTTTTGGTGTGTTGGAAATTGAGCAACTTTGATAAAAAATTTTTGAAACAAAGGTAGCAAGAACGAGAGAATGAAAGGCGGAGTCTCATCCATATTCTAGTCACATACAGTACGGTTTTTTTGAAAAATATCACTGCAGTCAACTTGTCGTCCATTGTTCGCCAATAAGGCATATCGATGCATCAGCTATAAATCTACAGCTAGCTAATTAACCGAATCCGTCGAGAATTCGTCACAAACAGCCTCCCACGTTCTGTCTATCAAAATTTGCCAATAAAAACTAATAATAATAGAAACCCCGTTGTCGAACTGGAAACAATCCAATTGACAAGGGCGAAAAATTGTATTCAGTAAGTTGAACTCGAAGCCCTGCCTTCGATCCATTCGCATTCCACATAAACTATCTGCCAATGGTTGGGAAGTATAATAGCCGAACTAAATCATATAGCTTTTCATGTAGCATGTAACTTTAATCGACGCCCATTAAATAATTCTTCGTCTCGTTATCGCTATTGTTGAGTATCGTCAGGAATAACCCATAGACATATAGAAATACTTTATGTTTTGTTAATTGAAAACTTGCGCGACTTCGACAAGACATACCAATGACCTCCCAATACAAGGACAGTTATCAGTTTTTTTTATTAAATTGTCAATTCTCACGATTTCACCAATATTTCGTGCTAGTTCCTCTTTTCGCTTGATAACCATAAATCAATTGGTGCTAATGGTTTGGCGCCTCCCACGATTCAACGGCGGCATCATTCATGTGTTTACATGCAAGTATATACGAGAGCCGCCAATTAAACGTTGATTGCGTGACTTGATGTACCCACATTTGCCCATCGTATTATGTATTTGCCAGATGGATAAGTGGGAACAATAGGCGTCACCGGCATTACTCATAAATGTATTAATTCATATTGGTTATATAGCCAACAAAAACATATTGTTCTAACATATCCGAAACGTGTGTGGATTATTATTCAGTTCACACTGTCATTAACAACCATATAACAATAATATTGACATGCTACCGATTGTTTAGCGCTTTTATCGAACCGTGATGCATCAATTTTCCACTTTGTCTATCCTGTCCTGAGCTGTTATCAAAGTGCCATAAGCGAAACAGATTTTCTAATTTGTTTTAACGCAAATAGAACTGAAACGGAAGCAAAAACAGAAACACCAAAATGAAGGTACAAAAATGACTTGGAGGAAGATTAATTCGTCAATTACCCAGAAAACTAACAAGCTACCCGAAAATTTCTGAGTAATGTGGAAAGCGCTTCAATTCGCTATGTATTGTGAGAAAATCATTGAAAAACTTTGGAAGAAACACGCTCAAAGATTATTCGCTGTAACTCAGAATTCAAACGGCATTCCCCGAAATAAAAGCGCTTTTCAATACTCCTTGAAATGCTCTTCTAATGCTGTTGTATTGATGCCTCATCAAACAAGGGATATATCGATCATTGAAAGTTGGCATTTTTCAGTCATCGTATCGAGGAAAAATGCGCCCTCCAATTTTGCCCATTTTTCGGAAAACTAACAAACCTATTGGAGGATTGCTTGCATATTTTACAAGCTCTTTTAAATTGGTATATAATGTGAGAAAATAATTGACAAATCAATAGGTCATAGGGGAAATTCTGACAAAAAAGGAAAAAACAAGAGCTCCAAGATTTTCCTTTGGAACTCAAAGTTCAATTGGAATTGTTGAAAATAAAAACACCCCTAGATACTCCTTGAAGTGATCTTTCTAGTGCTACTTTGTTCATTGCAATATCTCAACAAATAAGGGAGGCATCGATTAGTAAAAATTGGCATTTTCCAGGCAGTGTAACGAGGAAAAAGATATGATACAGGCCCTTAACTTTCTATCAATTTTTCTAAAAACCAACAAAGCTACTGGAGGATTTCTTGCAGATGTAGAAGGTTCTTTCAATTTGTTGTACAATTTGAGGAAATCATTGAAAAATCGGCAATATTTGCTAAGTTATTGGAAGAAATATGAAAAAAATTGAAAAAACGCGAGCTCTAAAATTTTCTTTAGTAAAATCCTTAGATACTCCTTCAAATGCTTTTTCTGATGCTACTATTGCAATGCGTCATCAAACAAGTGCTATATTATTGAAAACTGGTCTTTTCAAGACTTGGGCCCTCCAATTTTGCCCATTTTTCGGAAAATTAACAAACCTATTGGAGGATTTCTTGCATATTTTACAAGCTCTTTTAAATTGCTATATACAGGGAGAAAATAATTGATAAATCAATAATATTTGGTAAGCTGTAGGGGAAATTCTGAAAAAAAAAAGGAAAAAACCAATTTAAACCAAGATTATCATCTGCAAGTCAGAATTTAATCGGAATTTTCCAGTACGAAAACGCTCTTAGGTACTTCTTGAAATGCTCTTTCTATTACTGCTGTATTCATTGCAAGATCTCATCAAAGAAGGAGATATTTGCTTAGTTATGGGGGAAAATAGGAAACACGAATTTTCCTCTGTAATTCAAGGTTCAATTGGATTTTATTTAAGCGCAAACGGCTTTAGATACTCCTTGAAATCCGCCTTCTTATGTGGGGTCTCATCAAACAAGGGAGATATCGATTATTGAAAATCGGCATTTTTCTGATACCTTGTCGAAAAAAAGTTGTAATGGGGGCCGCCCTTCAGTTTCTGTCAATTTTTCGGAAAACTAATAAATCTATTGGAGGATTTTTTGGAGATTTGAAAAATTGGTAATATTTGCAAAATTGCAAACATGTAGAAATTTCTAGAAAACATGTGCTCGACGGCTTTTCTCTATAACTCAAAGTTTGTTTCGAAATTTTCCAAAGCAAAATGCCTTTAGATACTCCTTTAAATGCTCTTCCTAATGCTACCGTATGCATTGCAAATAGGCTAAGTTTTGGTTATGAAAAATTAGCATTTTTCCGACACAGAATTAAACAAAGATGTAACGTGGAAGTCTCCATTTTCTGTCAATTTCCCGGAAAACTAACAAACTTATTAGAAATTTTCTTTGCATATTCCAAAAGCTCTTTACCTTTGCTATATACTCTGAGAAATTCATTGCAAAATCGATATTTGCTAAGTTATAGGGGAAAATATGAAAAAAGTTGGAAAACACGAGCTCTAAGACTTTCCTTTGTAACTCTAAGTTCGATTAGAATTTTTCAATTTTTCTTAGGTACTCCTCAAAATACTCTTTCTGATACTACCAAATTCATTACACTATCTCATCAAACAAAGGGGATATCGATTATTAAAAACTGGAATTTTGTGGAAAAATTCGTATTTCTTTCATATTATTAATTTTCTTTATGTATCCGTTTAAAAAGCGCAAAAACAGAAGCAGAAACATCTTTTAACAATTGCTGATACAGCCCCAGAAACATCTTTAATCTCTTCGAATCTGATTGAGCCACAAGAAATATTTCATTGATAAAACAAAAACTGACCGTCTCCTTCTATTTGGGTGATTTTCCATCCAAATTAACACCAATTGATATACGACAAGAATATTTAAATAGATACACCGATAAATTGGCGTCAGATTAGAATAATGGCATTGATAAAGTCAATTAAAAGTTCACCATTCACACGTGGGTTCTGTATTTCTTTCTAGATTATCATTTTTGGAAATGCATTTTGTCGCCTACCGGATTATCAATCGAATATAAATAAGATAAAGATATTCTACAGATTATTTCTTTTAAGATAAATATAAAAATAAATAAAAAAAGAAGAGAGAAAGTATAATTAATTTCAGTTTTTAAAGTAAATTGAAGACTAAACTGGTATTATAAATGCGATTAATTACAATAAAACCTGGTATTTATAAATTCATGGCAATATATCAACGTGATCTATAATTCGTTTGGATTTACTTGAATCGTTGACGGACGGCCTGTGTTTAAGGGTATTTAATGAAGTTGTTATAGACGATAATTACACTCAACGTATTCGTTTTAACTTGTTTGTGTGTTATTTGTTGCAACCGGCCACAGCCCACGATCCACTACTTATCTTTATCCATTCTCTAATTGATGCGATATGTTAATTTTTCGATTTTACCATATTTTTCTTATCCATTTTCGTTTTCAATCGAAACGTTTTAGGGTCACGGGAGGCAGCCTTCACCTATGCTATATCGAGTGCTGGTGTAGCCTATGCGATTACAGCAGCATGCGCCCGTGGCAATATAACAGCATGTGGATGTGCACCGGGACCGAAACCACGCGAACCCGCACCGTCCGGCTGGAAATGGGGTGGTTGTAGTGTCGATATTAATTTTGGTATGCGATTCGCTAGGAAATTCATGGATGCGCGCGAGCTGGAAGGCGATGAACGCAGTCTGATGAATCTCCATAACAATAAAGCTGGACGAAAGGTAATTCTTTAGGGGAAAGGTCTTCACCTATTGCAAAACCAATGCAGCATTACAGCTACCCTCAATTTTTATAAAAATCAAAAATTTTGCCCGAAATGTGAACCGCGGAGCTCACCAGGAACTCTATTAAGGCACGCTTTTTTGGACAATGTCCCGATTTTGATCAATTTCCGGCTACAAAAGATTTTTCCTTTCCAATTTAAAATATTAAATAGTTGTGAGATCAGTAAAGCTTCCTGAGTTTTTTCGGAGCACAATACACAAAATGAGGCTCTTTGGATCGTTCTTAGTCGTTTTATGCCCAAAAAGCACTTTTTGACCAACTTCGCGAGGAGATACTTTTGATAAAATCTTTAAGGGCCTACCAAATATTTTTGAATTGCTCAAATAGAACTTCTTGAATGAAGCACATTTTTCGACTGACAATAATTTATCTTGAGATTTATGGTAAAAATCGACGCAAAAACTGCCAAATTCCATCAGCAAGATTCCTGGGAGCTCATAATTTTAGACGCAAGCTCAGGGGCGGATTTACGCATAGTTTTTGTGGAGAGCAGCCCAAAAAATCAAGATATTTATTGTTTGCGTATCCATCCAAATTTGCCCAAGAGTCTTAGCCACGGGGCCCCAAGGTTAAGAGCCGCTTCTGCGAAAGCGCCGTAAAACTTGAATGTCTCCAAGAAAAGTATCAAAAGCCATTACAATTTTCAAATAAATTGCTAAATTTAATTTGCAAATTTCTATAAGTAATGGTTTTGTTCGTTTTGCATCTCATTGATTAAATTTCTTATATTTCATTAGCTTTTATTTTGTCCAATTGCAAATTACAACAGCAGTACGTTGTTCACGCGATACCCGCTCATTATCCACTGGATAATTTCAACAAATTACAACCTCGACGACTGTTTAGATTACATAAATCAACTATTATTACACGACTATAATGAGACTTATTGGAAGTATCCTTGTAGTTTTGCCTTTAGCCAAACAATAACAACAACAACAAAAAACGATACCTTCAAGGATATGAGAATTGCAGTTAATTGTTTTCTATTTCCTATCGATACAGGCGGTAAAAGCGAGCCTTTTGACTGAATGTAAATGTCACGGCGTCTCCGGTAGTTGTACAATGAAAACATGCTGGAAAACGCTACCATCATTCCGGCAAGTTGGTGATTCGTTAATGAAGAAGTACTATCGCGCCCGGCAAGTAACATCAACTTTATCGTCGGTAGGTCCGCGCGGTATCGATTCACAACGACGGCCGCGCAAAATACAATTAGTGTTGAAACGTGGCAAAGTACCATTGAAGAAACAACCGAAAAAATCCGATTTGGTTTATTTGCAAATGTCGCCGAATTATTGCGAACGGGATTTGGCCGCCGGCTCGTTGGGCACTGTCGGACGGGTCTGCAATCGTACAGCCAGAGGTAGACGAATTCCTAAATTCTATATTTGGTTTGATTTGTTTTTTTGTTATCTGATGATAGGAACGGATGGTTGCGATTTAATGTGCTGCGGTCGGGGCTACAATACGCATCAATACACGAGGACATGGCAATGTCGGTGTAAGTTTCATTGGTGTTGTTATGTGAATTGCGACACTTGCAGTGAAAGGACTGAAGAGTACACTTGCAAATGATTTTGGCATTTGCGTATATTCCTTTTCGAAACAAATAAAAATAGTCTGTTCTTTAAAGATATTTCAACATTCGCCAGTTACCATAATATCGAATTTTTAACATTTGTACATAATCGTTTCAAATAACATTGTACAGATTTTCTATAACAGATTGAACACAGAGATTATTTTGTAAACGTATCAGAATTCGTATTATTATAATTTAAGAGCACTTTTTATTTATATTACGGAAATAATAAAATTGAAATTATTTATTATTATTAATTATGTAGAGTGTAGGTTTATGATAGTTGAACGTAAGTTGCTTTGTAAAACGCAATAAACTTTATAAACAGTCCCCAGATTTATTATTTCAATTAGCATTTCCTATTGAACTTTTCAAAATAATGATGTCAATGGAATTGATGGGAAAAATCGAATTTTTTCGAGTTAAATCGAGTTGATTGCCATCTATAAGTAGAGGTTTAAAGTTTCGCGTACCGGTTGGAGGTTTCGTTTTAAACGAGATGGAGTACAGTTGGCGGTTGTGTTGCGGCGCTGTTGGCGCCGCGACGCGCGATAGTTGGTTGTCTAACTAGTTGCGGGGGCGGCGAAGAATGCCCGTCTGTGGGCATCGTGTGTGAGAGGTGCGCGCGTCGTTTCTACGCTACACCCGTTTCATTGATCAGCGCCCCGTCGTCCTTCGTTCTTATGGGAAGTGAGCAAGTGGTGGCGACGTCGAGGTGTGTTTAGTAAGAGAGTAGAGTGAGCGAGTGTGGTGTGAGAGACAGGCGTCTGTTTGAAGACGGCGACGGTGGCCAGCGTCGTATTTAAAGCGGCCGTGATTAGCATGTCATGAAATGTCCCGCGACGCGTACGTGGGGGGAAGCCGGTCCCCACGGGGTGTAAGACTGCCAACCGTGGACCGGTCCCCCAGCCGGGCATATCCTGGCGGCAGTCCACTAAGCCGTAAACCATTACGGCAGACTCGTTCCGGTAATAATTCACCGGAACATTCATACGGTTACCATCATTATTATCGTGACGAAGAGCTTAGTCCTATGGAGGAGCGTGGCCGACCAGTGGCCGTGGCTCCAGGTCATCATCGTTCGCGCAGTGCCACCCGACCAACTAATCCAATGTCGGTAAGATATCAATCATTAGATCGGGGTGGACCTGGTGTTGTTGATCATGACCGAGAATTTCTACCTATACGTGATCGACGTGATCGCTCTTTAGACCGTGGTCTATATTTTGATGATGAACCATATAGTACTAGATCGGCGAGACAATCGCCAACATCACATCAACCATTCATTGGTGAATTGCAACATCAAAATTCCGATTTACAACGAGAATTAGGCAATTTAAAAAAAGAATTGGAATTAACAAATCAAAAATTGGGATCATCAATGCATTCGATAAAAACATTCTGGAGTCCCGAATTGAAAAAGGAACGGGCCTTAAGAAAAGAGGAATCAGCCAAATATAGTCTCATCAATGATCAACTCAAGTTGCTCAGCTCCGAGAATCAGGTCAGTGGCACTCGTTTTGTTAAAGATGTTTGTGCGCATCCTTACATTACACATATCAACCAACGAGACAACAATAAAAATCATTCTTCTACAAAATATTACAATAAAAACCCTTTTATCTATTCATAAAACAACCGAGTATTGATATGCAATTACTCTGATGGAAATCAATTCAATCTGTATCAATAACATTTGCCCTACAGTACCTCCTTTCATCATTCTATAAAATAATAAACAACATCACTAATTTTATTAAAACGAAAACTTGTCTATTAACCATCCATTTCCTAGCTTGTTTAATAATGTTGATACTTCTCCATCACAGAGGGCTAATTATAGCAATAAAGTGTAGAAAAATCGGGAAAATAGCACAACAAAACAACATTCGATCGAAATTTATCGATGTTGCCAGTCGGTCTTGTCCATTCATTATAAATAACTTCAATATTCATCAACATTAATTCGTTTCTAATAAATTATTTAAATGTCGTCAATCACTACATAACGTAATTTGATGTCACATAAATCATTAATTATAAACACCAATTTCGATTGAAATAGATGGAACAAAAATAAACGCACCAATATTAGACCGGCAACAAGAAACTACCGTATAAGTCAAATTATTTCCTTATTCGTCCACTAAAATTACGGTTTTTACTAGATCATCAATCGAAAATCACTAATTCGTTAAATTGTTGACACCAAATTGGCAAGGTTAGAAATTTAAATATTTGGGGAGTTCACCGACTCATTTGCGCAATTGTAACTCCTATTGGCTGAAATGAACATGGCGCACTCTTCGAAAAATCCAATCTTACTTGTTCATTACGTACAGAAAAACGAATTTATATGAATGAATATAGTGAAATTTGTCGTTTTGGGGTAAAAATTGTAAATTATTCGACAATTAGACAAATTCTTGTATCGGTATATAATCGATTTCTGTATTTAATAACCCAATTCTATATTTAACTTGGCTGAATTTTCAATGAAACAGTAAACAGATAATAACAGGGCGGTTGACGAGACAAGCGGGCGCTAGGGTGGTGGTGAATTTTTCAATAAGACATCGAATAATCGGGCATTGTTCGTTTGAATGTTTCAACGATATTTCGTTCATTATAGCCGATAATAAGGCCGATTGTTGTAATTTGTTTGAATCAACCGTGACCGCATGTGGGGCAATTCTATGACTGTTCAACAAAAAGAATTAATCAGTATTTTATTAATATTTGTTATATTGAAGCCGGCGCTTTTGTATATTCTATAAATCCGCCAATAATTGTATTTTAGCCGGGGTATTAAGTTTAAATTAAACGAACCCCAAACAAGACAAAAATGAAACAATCTAAACGTAGAAGACTCACGTACAGGCTAGAATTACAAGTTAATAATAGATTTAATAATAAATTCGGTATTTAAGATTCTTCTTTGTGCGTCTATCTAAATCCCCAAGAAATTGGATCGTTAGAATAAACAAAAATACAAAAATATTAGTATAACAATCCATCAAAACTAATTAAATTCTCTACTTTAATAATTAAACAAACTGATTTTCTGCTTAATAACGGCTTATCTAATATTTCAAGTTTTTAAGGCGACATTAATGACAAACTATTAAACTGTCTTGATCATCATTCCAACCCAAAAGTTTGCCCTAAATTATCGATTTTAATAACGGAAAACATGCAATTTTCTGCGTGTATTTAATTTGGATTAAATCCAAGAGTGTCGCGACGCCATCCAATTATTTCAAACTCTCTTTAAAATAAGTTCAAGTTCAAATAATAACGACAGTGGTGTCGGTTTGATGGAAATTACACATGCATTCATCAAGTGACGCAACTCAACAATTTCGCCTCCTTTAAAAATAATCATCTAACGAGAATTACAACGGCGATTAATTGAAATATTTGTAGAATAAAATAATTGTCTTCAAAATCGACCAAAAAAACAACTAATCTCGTTTAGTGAACGGCTATTATTTGCAAGTTAAATCGAATTTTAGCCGTTTTAATTGAATTCCCGTCGGAGATCACTTAATTGGTAATCAGTTTTACGTTTATTAACTTGATCTGCATGAATGACAACTAACTGTAAAACAACACAACCGAAAAATGGAAAGGCCAACGAAATCACCAATTACGGCGGCAATATCGCGGAAACGGATGCCGTTAAAACCGATTTTTTCCAAAACGAACTCGACAAAAACGACACTTTCTACTTGTAATTAATTTCGATGAATACTCCAAAATTTGGATTGATTCGAGTTGTTTTATGGGGCGAATTTTGATTTTTGCCTTCATCTCCCGTAATCTGGGCGAAATTCAGTCGTCACCGTACACAAATTTGAATTAAATTTCCGCAATGCAGTTTCTATAAAATATGACAACACGCTAGAATTAGCGTAAATAGAATAATTTCGAGTAAATAAATAAACTTCAATTGCAGGTGCGGTAATTAAAATAAATCGTACTGGAAACTATACAAGTGTGATTAGAATTGTGCGCGAAATCAAAAATTCGAGCACCTTTAATGGGCCAAAATTTCGGCTGTTTAAGCGGCAATTACGGCTAAATTCGGGGGCATATCACTCGCTAAATTTCCAAATTGTTGAATTGAATTAATCAACTGTCCTTGTAGTTGTATGGAGCAATATTAAAAACGTTCTAGACTTAATTGAATGTTTTTCAAATCAGTTTTCATCAGTACTTTTTACTGCCATAACATTCAACAAACACGATATGTTGCCATATGCAGGAATTATAAATAGATTTTCTTGTTTTTTTTATTCTTATTCTTAAAAGCTTACGTTTTATTGTTGTGTGTGTATAAACTCCATCTATCAAGCTAGATTTTCCACTTTTTTCTCACCTAACTCCCTTTGAAACCGTACACTTTTATAAATAACACCATTATTGATTGTTACAGTTTTTTTTGTCGTATAAATAACGCACGTAATCAACGCATTTGCATCTGTTGATATTTTTTATTGTTATACAAATATAACGAAATTTATAAAAATTGCAATAATGGTGGATGCGCCGGGCGCTTTCCATTTAAAAGTTTATAGTTTATATGGCAACTCCAATTATTTGAGGAGCGATTTGATAAATGTTACAAGAATTTATAAAAGGGTCCTTAGAGATTATTTTACCAAAATTTGGGCCTTGTAGCTCATCGGCAATTTGGTCAAGAAACGCTCGTTTTAGTTAATGTCGCGATTCTTGAGCCCACCTCAACTGACTCAGACTGACTCAAAGATGCTCCCACGTAATTTTTTTCAATTTTCCCCATAGCATTACGAATAAATTTCTACCAATTCCAGAATAAAATTGACAAAAAACCGAAAAAAGTTAATATTTTTTAGTCATGTGTAACTCATTTTTATACGACATGGTCAGAAACGAGCGATTTTTGTGCAACTTGCCGATGAGCTACGAGGCTATAATTTTGGTAAAATAATCTCGGGATCCTGTAAATCCTCAAAATATTTTGCAAATCGCTCGTCAAATAATTGCCCCTTCTCTTAAAGCTGTTTACAGCGCCAAACGTCTATTAATTATCGAGTGATTGGAAACAAATTTTAAGGATTTATAGAGGTGCGCATTTCAGTGAAAATTGGACTATGTAGCTTGTTGGGAAATTGGGGAAAATCTCAAAATTTTCGTCAATCAGTTTTTTACATAAATGGACTCAGGATGGCTCGAGGATTCTCGGAAAACGGTTTTTTTCGATTTTCTGACACTCTATCCTGAAAAAAATTGAAAAACTGGTTTCTCGTACGAATGTATTGCATTAATTCAACACTTTTAATGTGTGAAAAACCCTCTTGCCAATTGTTGCACATTCAAAAGTTAGATTTGATGTCACTCATTTCTCAATGAGCTACGTGGACCTAAATCCTTAAAATATGTTTCCAATCACTCGATAATTAACAGACGTTTTGGCGCTGTGAACACATTTAAGGGGTTGTATAAGTGAAAATTGCGGTATCTTAGAATTATCGTAGATGACGATAGGGCAATAAGATATCTTTAAAAAGCTATTGGGTCTAAATCGAACGATTTATCTTCCTTTACAATGCACTCGACATGCAATTAATCAGGATTTTGTCTTAATAAAAGTAGGTTATAGTCTTCTTATGATTATTGAATAAACGTACGATCTATTTCTACTCGATTTATTTTAAATGAGTTAATATTTTTGGATTTGCTATTATGTCAACAAATAGAAATTTATAAACGTCACGAACCGGTTTGGATAATACAAACTTAAACACGAATCAAATCAGGTACGGCCAAATTAAATAATATCCGAAGATTCTTCGGTTACCAGAATCAAATAAGATTTGATTTCCCAATTTATGGTGAAACTATAAGCGATTACTTACCGCTCTTCCGGTTCGCTTTACCAATCATTAAGGGTTCAATGCTTGGCAACTTTGTGCATTATGGCTAGACTGGTTTTCGCCAAATATTTCGCCCATTACCGCTTGCACCGGAAGTCAGATCGTTGTCATTTTCTTTTTCTATAAATTATCAAAAGAATCACGCTTTCAGCCGTTACGGCTCGATATTTTCTTGGTTTTTTTCTTGTTTCATTCGCCCCCGCAATCAATAATGTCGTACTGTTGTAGTAGCGTGACTGAGAAATGATGGTGGTGGCAGTTTTGTATGTTGTAAGAGAAACGTTAACTGTAAAACCGCTGAAAATGAATATTTTCCTATCGAATATTGCACGCTTGAAAATTCGAATTACCGTCGAGAGAGTCGAGATAAATCAACATTTTATCTGTTTTTCGCCCCCTAAATGATTACACGATAACGATTATGATTGTGTATACATAAATACACGCGTATTTACAAAAAATTTTTAATACAAACAATCGTATTTGATTTTGTGGAAAATCTCTAGGGTGAAACTAGTTGGTTTTGAAATTGAATTGATGGAAACATCACAATGAACGATAAAGAAATTAAATTCGGTTTCATGGTTTACTGGGTTGATCTCATACAAGATTTCTTGCCAGTATCCATTTTATATCCAGCGAAATATTCCCAATAGTGTGCCAAATTTTTGTTGTAACGCTTTGCTTAGCCGCATCTATGCCAATAATTTTCATCAATTTTACACTACAAACAATAGTTGTTGAGTATGAAAATGACGCGAAAGTACATTATTGTCGTTATAGTGTTGGAAAACTCCAATCGTTCCTAGGTATGTCCTGCTGAGAAGATCGATAGACGGCGCAAGTTCATCGACCTGTATATCTTTCTATATACACTTGTCTTACACTGAATTATATTCCAGTCATCTGCCATTTAACAGAAGCCAACCTACATGGTGATATCATCGTAATTACATCTTCCCGCAATTTAATCGCTTATTATAACAAAAATGACGACAAATTCCGTTTAGCGATTTCCTATGTTACGAGTAAACAACAAATAACAATAACGATTTCGGGGTTTGTTGTAAAATATGCGATGTACGTTACAATAGCGTACATCCCAATGACCTAATTTAAGTTTTCATTCTGCGATATTGATCCTATATATTTGCTATTCAACGTCTCAATGGCTATTATTTTTTACGTACTCTTCCGTTCGCGTCTCGTATTAATGACGGGGAACAACACTAAAGGGCCATCCGGACTTTCACATTTCCCTATCAATGATAATGGTAACGTTAGAAAAACTCTTCCAACAATGATACTTTAAACGATATAGTTACAGTTACAACGATTGAAATACGATTCTCATCCGTTAAAATCGACTAAATAACGTGTATCAAATAGCCGATAGAAGTACAGTTAATTGATAGTAATTAAAGTATCCTAAACTGTATTAAATTTCGCTTTGATTGCTCTATTTTTTCTTCTAGAAACAAGCAATGTTGGTACGCCAATTAGAGGAGGAGCTTCGGATGCGAATGAGAGGTCCTAGTATCGAAATGCAGCAACAGATGGAGGCTTTATATCAAGAAAACGAGCATCTAACACGTGAAATTGCCATTCTAAGAGATACAATAAAGGTTGCCAAATTCTAATTAACCCAAATTATGGTGTATTTTTGATATTTTTATAGGAATTGGAGTTGCGTATAGAGACTCAAAAGCAAACGCTGCAAGCCCGCGATGAGAGCATCAAAAAATTGTTAGAAATGCTGCAGAATAAGGGCATGGGTGAGTCGCTTTCGGTCGATGATGTCTGTCGCCTGCTTGACCCTTTGCACATATATCTCTTTATGTTCTATTTTCCAATATTGTCTTATTATTATTGTAACTCTTTGAGAATTTTCTCAACTGAGGGCGGCGCTAACGGTGAAGTCTTTTGCACAATTACGGCGCAATTCACTTTTATAACAGAACCATCTCACATCATGTGGCCGGAGATACGTTAAATGTCAAAAATTTGGGAATAATGGCTTTGGTGAGAACTAATTGGCGGCTCTTGCATATGTTGCAGGTAAAGAGGAAGAACGACAGATGTTCCAACAGATGCAAGCAATGGCCCAAAAACAGGTGCATATCAAATTGATTGACTGTATAAAAAATATACATACATACTTACACACAGGAAGATATGTAGTAAGGAATTGTATTGTTGTGTGAGTGGGTGTGATTGTACCTAGACGTTAATTTATCTAGCACATAATCAAGTACCATTTGAACCTTTAGCATGTTGGTGTTATCATTTTCATAATGTTTCACCACCAAACAAAAAAAAGAGGCATATTCTATTCATAAATAAAATGTCGTAGTAATTTAGTAGTGTCCAGTGGTCTTGATCATGTGTTGGTGCCGGTGGGTGGTAAAGCGCGCAAGAGAAGAGCGAGCGGCCGGCAGCGCAGCCTTATGACTGCTTGCTGTTGTCATTGTGCAGGAGCTGCAGGCCGCCAACGAGACGTTGCGTACGCTGCAGATGCAGCTGGAGTTGGTGCCCTCGCCTTCCAGCAGCACCGTCCGAGTACTCCTCGACACCAAAGACGCTAGAATAGCGACTCTGGAACGAGAGATCAAACTGCTGGAAAGCGAGGTGGAACGGCTAGGCGGGGGCACCCATCCTGCCCTTCCCACAACAACCGCGGACGTTCCTCAGGCTCTACCATTAAAACGACAAGTAAGTTTTCTGTTAAACGATGTGCAGATCGGGAAGGATGGCGCCGTTATTGGTAGACTGTAACTAGCTATAAAGACTCTCCGGCCGCTTGGCGCTGAGTTCAGTTTTACCACCTCACTGTCTTTCGGCACGCATGTGTCCCGCATGGATAGTGCATGCCTCCACTCATGTCTGCAGCTGGACGAGTTCCGGGTGGAGATCCAGAGGCGCGACCAGGAGATCCTCGCCATGGGAGCCAAGATGAAGACCTTAGAGGAACAGCACCAGGACTACCAGAGGCACATCGCCGTACTCAAGGAGTCCCTCTGTGCCAAAGAGGAACATTATAATATGCTCCAAACTGATGTCGAGGAACTCCGTCAGAGACTTGAGGAGAAGAATAGGCATATTGAAAAGAAGACACAACAACAACAACAGGAACGAGCCCGAGCTGCCGCCGAAATTGCCGAATTAAGGGAACACATGGATATAAAAGATCGCAAAATCAACGTTCTTCAAAGAAAGGTAAATCCATTATTCTTAACCTTTTTAGATTAAAGATATTTACATATGTAAATAGTACAAAATTTCTCTTTTATAAATCATAAATAATTCTAATTACTTTCCTACTGCTATCCATAAACTCTGTACTAAAATAATTTACATTAAATAGCAACTTTTATTGCTATTTTAATTACAATTATTTACATAGAAAGAAAACACCGCGTTTGTGTACTGTGTTATTTTAGTAATATTCAAATAATATCAGGTTGAAAATCTTGAAGACCTTCTTAAAGAGAAAGATAATCAAGTAGATATGGCCCGTGCACGCTTATCAGCAATGCAAGCTCACCATTGTTCATCTGAAGGTGCACTTTCTTCTCTTGAAGAAGCCATCGGCGATAAAGAGAAGCAAATGCAACAATTACGTGAACAACGTGATCGTGCTGAGCAAGAGAAGCAAGAAGAACGCGAATTACACGAACGGGAAATTGCTGAATATAAAATGAAAATTCACGCTCTGAATAGTGAAGTTGATAAGTTAACAGCACGATTGGAACGTGTACAAAATGATCGTGATCGTTTAGAAGCGAAATTAGAAAGTTCACAATCTGAATTAGGTAAATCTAAAGCAGAATTAGATAAAGCAACAATTGAAGTAGGTAGAAGTGGAGCTGATTGGGAGCAAGCCAGGCAGAAATTAACGCGATTAGAATTAGAAAATGATCGTTTAAGGCAAGAGAACGAGAGACTACGTCAAGATAGTGAAAGAAGTCAGTTGGCATTTGGTAGAAATACATTTAGTAGTAGTCATGATTTAGATCGTGCACAAGAACGTGCCGATAAAACATCATCAGATTTGAGACGTTGTCAAGCTGAATTGAGAGTAACACAAGCCGATGCGGAACGAGCTAGAGCTGAAGCAACAGCATTACAAGAAAAATTGGAAAAGTCGCAGGGGGAAGTATATCGCCTCAAGGCCCGCCTGGAAAATTCTCATCAAGAACAAGACAGCCTTCGAGAGGAGCTAGAGAGAGCTCAATCGACTACGGCCAGATTGCACGCGGACAAGGACAAAGCGTATGCGGATTTAGAGAAGGCACGAGAAGAATTGGAGCGTCTACAGGCGACCTTGGGAAAGGCCCAATTACAACAAGACAAATTACAGAACGCTCTAGACAAGACGCAGACAGAGGCCGACAAACTCCAAGAAAAGCTAGACAAGTCACTTGGCGAGACCAGAAGGGTATAAAATTTTAATTTTACCGTTAAGAATAATTTATAATAATGAATTCGATAAATTATAGATTCAATTGGAGAAAGAAAAACTCTCGTACGACTTAGAGAATATCCAATCGCAATTGGACAAGGCTCTAGGACAGTCTGCTCGACTGCAGAAAGAGAGAGAATCCGCCCAATTAGAAGCCGATCGGCTCAGGGACAAGTACGAGAAATGTCAAGTAAGTAACCACTAAAATAACGAATTTCAATAAAAATTTAATAAATATGCAAAACAGGTAGCTATTACACGTCTGCAAAAAGAAAAAGACACCTATCACGATGAATGTGAAAAACTTAAAGAAAAGATTGAATTCCAACTTAATCAAATTAGTAAAGCACAAAGAGAAAAGTCTGATATCGAACATGAACTTGATGTGATTAAAGAACGATGGGAAAAAGCTCACATGCAACAACAGAAACTACAAATTGAAAGAGACGATGCTGTTGCAGAAATTGAAATACTTAAAGAGAAACTCGATAAAGCAATCTACTCTAGCCAGAAGGCTATAGAAGAACGTGAAAATATGCATAAAGAATTTGAAAAGATCTTAGAAAAATATGACAGGTAAGATAGTTGCGATTATGTTAAGTTTATTAATTTTGATATTTCCGTCTAGATCTCAAAGCGATCTTTATAGACTACAAAGTAAATTGGACAATGTTCAAGCGGAAAAAGATCGTTTCGAAATTGAACTGGAAAAACAACAATTATTGGCAACGAAAACTCGCGAGGATCAACGTAAAATACAAGACGAGCTACAAAGAATGCAGGAACTATACGATCGGGCTTCATTACAATTGAATCGAAGCAAGGAACTCGAAGAGAAGTCCAAGGAAGAAGCGCAACGGATCAATTTAGATTTAGAAATGATTCGTGATCGTTACGAAAAAGCCCAGTTGGAAATTAGGCGATTGCAAAGCGAAAAAGATAAATTACAATCGGATAATGAACGATTACAATTCGAGATAGATCGTGTGCATGCACAAAATGCAAAGACTCAAGCGACTTACGAGAAAAGTCAAGAGGAGACTGCCCGTTTACAAGTGGAAGTGGAAAAAGCGCACGATAAACACGATAAATTACAAAACGAATTTAGGAAAATCATCGCCGAATATGATGCACTACGTGAGGCGCAATCGGGCGCTAGATATTCCAAATACGATCGTGATGAACGGAATAAAGAGGAGAATGACAGGTTGAGAGCTGAGGTCGATCGATTGCGGGAACGTCTCGATAAAACATTAACGGATCTGGATCGGGCTAGGAAAGATTTAGCATTAGCTGAAAGTACGCGCGGTAAATACAGTTACGAACAAGAGAAAGAACGCAATGCTGAAATCGAACGATTACGGGATGAATTACAAAGAACAATCAATACTAACCAACAACTCGAAACGAAATTACATGAAGTTAGTATACAATTGGATCTCGCTAGACAAGAAGTAGCAAAACTCTCCGGTGGACAAGACAAACAACGCCATGAATTGGAACGTGCAGTAATAGAATGTGAAAAATTACGTGACAGGCACGATAAACTCAAATTGCAAATAGAGAAATATGAAAAAGATAACGAGAAATTGAAATTAGAATTAGCCCAAGCTGATCGCCGACAAACGCTAGCTGCTGATAAACTACGGAATGATGAACGTTTGGAGATTGAACGATTGAAAGAGAAATTAGAGAAGGCAATACAGGCTCGCGATGCGACCGAATTGGAAGCCGGTCGATTGGCTCAAGAGTTAGAAAAATCACAAATGCATCTCGCTAAAGCTTTAGAAACCAATGAGGCAACAAAGATTGAATTTGAACGTATGGCAAACGAATTAGCACGTATGCACGAACGTATTGAAAGAGATAAATTAGATTGGAAAACAATGGAACAAGAGAGGGACGTATTGCGAGCTGAATTACAACAAGTTAAAAGTGGTCTAGATAGCCAACGGCGAACAATAGACCATAGAACACAAGAGACAATTGTAAAACTTCAACAGGAATTAGCACAAGCGTCACGGGAACGCGAAAAAATGGCCTCGCTACTGGACAAACAAGGCAGACAAGGTGAATCAATCGAGAAGCAAATCATCAAATATGAAGCCGACATTAAACAACTAACAATGGAGAGGGACCAGCTTGTTATACAGTTGGAGAAATCGCAAGATATGCTGATGAATTTCCAACAGGAACTCAATCAAAGCGAAGCCGAATTGGAGAAACACAAGGCTGAAGTGGCGCGTTTGAAAGCCGAACAGAAGAAAATGTCGCAAGATATGGAGCGTGGTACGAAGGACATATTGGAGAATCGAGACCGTGAAATTGCTAAATTACAACAACAATTACAAAACGTACAAAAAGAGCGCGATGCCCACCGACAACGGGCCGATAAAGCCGAGAAACGTCTACAAGAATCCGGCGCTAGAGGTGATTCTGAATTGGAACAATGGCGTAAAGTTGTCGAACAAGAAACGAATCGTGCTGATCAAGCTGAAAAGACCGCACAAGATCTACAAAAACGCATACAAGTGATGGAGAAACAATTACAACAACAGCTACAACAAATGGCTCAGTATCAGAAAGAGAGAGGCATACAGCCACCGCAACCGGATGAAAAAGAAATCGCACGGCTGAGAAAAGAATTAGAAAAAGCCCAGAATGAAATCAAGAATAGCACGACTGAGAAAGAACGATTACAATCGCAATTAGAGATGCTCGTCCAAGAATTGGAACGGAATCAGGTTCGCACCACTCAATATTATCTCGTTTTTATTGAGTTATTTTTATAAATTTTATTTATTAGAACTAGTTGTTTTATTTTAACGGTCAAATTTACTAATTCAGTTAGTTCATTTTATTTATTTTTTGATAAAATATTGATAAAAACGATTTTAGCTCGAACTCCATGAGGCTACGAAGAAATTGCAAAATCCCCAACGACCCACTGAGGATCTTTCCGGTCAGAAACGACAACTCGAAGAAGAAAGAAAACGAATTGACGAACAACGTAGACAATTTGAAGATCAACGAAAAGCTGTGGAGAATAAGCAACGGCAAATCGATGAAAAAGAGAAAGCTTTGAACGAATTAGATAAGCAATTGAAGAAGAGGAAAGAACAAATCGAACAACTAGAAATGTCCTTGCAGAAGGTAATTTGTGTTTTAGATGCAAGATTTGGGATTATATTGAAATTTTAGGCGGGTGGCACTACTGCTGCTGTTAATGAATTGAATAAAAAACTGACCGAAGCTGAGAAGAATCTGGAGAAAGCCCAGGAGGAAGCGAAACGATCAGCCGCCGAAATGGAGCGTTTATTGCAACTGGTACAGATGAGTCAAGAGGAGCAAAATACAAAAGAGAAGCAAATAATGGATCTACAACAGTAAGTATTCTTTGTTTTTATGTTTGGGTGAAGGTGGTAACACGGTGGTGGTTTTTAAAGGGCATTAAAGGCCGCCCAGGCTAAATTGAAGACACAACAACAACAGATGAATGCACAATTGGAGGAGCAAAGGAAAAAGGAAGAGGTCAGTTGGGCGGTTTTTCTCGAATTAACAAAACTAACAAAATTTGTTTCATGCCAACATTACAGGCCGGACCTGCTGGCTTCCTCAAAAGCTTTTTCTAATCAAATTAACATAATGTTGCCTCATTCCTCATTATTACCACAATCCATTAATAACTTTTTTTATATGCTTCTTCCTGTTTGTTTTCTTTTGCGATTTTTGTGTAAATAAATAAAATTTCTTCTTGTTTTGTACTCTGTTGGTCCATGTGAAACTGTAGGTTTTGCAGTCCAATGGAAATCTTTCGATTTACGAATTAGAAGAGAATCCTGAGTTGGACTTAAGGGAAACAATTAAATCTAAACAAGATTATATAAATGAATTAGAAAACACGTTGGACTCCTATGAGAATACGCTAAAGGATCATCAAAATCAAATTAGAATACTCGAAACTAAATTGGGTGGTGAAAAATTGGATTCCGACGATTATCGAGTATATCAGAAGGAGATCGATGAAAAAACAAATTTAATTCTACAACTCGAAGAGAAATTGAAAGATTTCGAAGAGAATTATTGCACAAATGAAGAATTACTAAAAATCTCCAAAATGAAAGATAATCGTATAACGGAACTAGAAGAAGCGTTAAGGGAGAGCATGGTAATATCAACGAAACGGGAACAAGTCCTACTTCAAGAGGAGTCCAAACGGAAGAATATAATGCAAAAGGTAAATTTATAAATTTACAGTTGAAATTAGCCAAAATTTATAATTTTGTTGATCAGGTGGCCAAGTTGGAGCAAAGATTATTGTCACTTCAAGCCGCTCAAGCTATGCGCTGTCACGGCTGTCGTCCCTACGTCAACCGGATGGCGAATTTAGAACTGAAACTCTCCAAAATGATCGCTGAACGTCGACAAAACCTCCAAGAATTAACAACAATGAAGTAAACATTTTGATAAAATTTCTATCAAATTTCACAACAAATTCTTATAGGAGGGAAGCTTTAGAATCTGCAATTAGTGAAAAAGATGCACATTTAGCACTGTTAGAATTGTTGGGTGTACGGACGTTGAAACAAAACGAAGAAATGGAGAGGTTACAAGTGGATAAATTGCGATTGGTCGATCGACTCAAACAAGAGGTAGCTATTGAACCCCCGGTCGGACTTCAAATTCTTATGGCGGGCTAAAATATTTCAAGCACCTATAGGACGGTCTAAGCGTTAGTAGCTCATTTGAAATTCGCTCAAAAAGCGCCTGTTTCTGATTTTCAAGAATGACTCGAGAATGCTGCCAAGATTGATTTCTTTCGTTCTGCATTTTATTTGAGCGATTCTGAGTTATTTTACCTGCGCTCATCACTTTGGGCGTTTTTGAGCAATTTCAGTGCGAGCTATCGGGATCAAATTTCGGTAAATTGCTCCCAAAATAATGCCAATTGCCTAAGAATTTATAGCCCGAGGAACACTCCAGGAACAACTTATTTCACTGATAATTTTTAGACTGAATTGAGTCTTTCATTAGTTGAAGATGATAACGATGATTGTAATTCTTCAATCTACACGATCAGTGAAGATACTCAACTTGACCACCCAAATTCATGTGATCTCAGCAATAAAAGCTAATAATAATAATAATAATGATAAGATTATTAATAATAAAAAAATATTAATTAATAAAGGGAATCAACCATAATTTGGTTGTCACTGTTATTAAAAAGCACTGCCTCCTGATTTGTAAAGATAAACATTAGGAAAAATAATATTGTGTACGTGTCTATAATTGTTATTGTTTTCAAATGAAATAAGAAAATGATCGTGCGACAATAATAAATGGAATGGGGCATTTTTTTTTTTTTATTAAATTCGCATCGTTAATCGGCACCACCATTTCGGTTCATCAGCGGCTTTAATTTTACCAAATTAGCGACAATTGGTGCGTCCAGTGTGCGTATATTGTGTGATCTTTCACAACCCCTCCAAATATAATCCAGAATTCACTCAATTGGGGTTCTCACAGTTGATTTGTTATAATTTACAAAATAGCTACCAATATGTACATTCCAATAATTCTTCTATTTTGTATAAAATTAATTCAATTTAGTACAATTCTGAATTTTGTGTGAATGGACAAATTAATAAATAATAATAATAATAATAATAATAAGCGAGAATGATAACGGTTATAAAAATAAATGTTTTAAAATGCCTTGTATATCAATTTGTACATTCATTGTGTCATATCATATCATAAAATAAATGTAAGGCCGAGCAACACTGCCATCTCGTGCCATTATCACAAACGTACTGAGGGGCAATTGAACCTCTTTCTATACTGGTAATCCCCGCAATATTAACGCTAATTGTAATCGCAGAATACGCCTGCGCTATTTTATTTAACGTTAATGTTAACGTTAATATTGCGGATTCATCGAATCGTCCAACCAATTCACAAATTAATAACGAACGAGACCAAGTCTATAAAATGAAACATTATTTGATTGGACGACAATGCGGGTATTTTTGTTGTTTTTAATTTGAATACCCACATCATTAACGCAACCACCGTTAATCGGTTGTTTGTAATATCAATAGGGGGGCAGATAACGCATTATTACCCCCTATCGATTACACAATTATTGAATAATTGAATTCATCCATCAATGTTTAAATAATAATAAATTATATTATGGCAAATATTAAAATTAAGCACAATAAATATGTAATAACGGTTATGTATAGTTAGATTATAGTCACGATTATTCAATACAACAAACAATAAAACAAATATATATAAATATGAACCAAAGGGTTATCTGTGTAAATAAAATTGAAATAAAAGGGTTGTAGTTTCCTCTTCCACCATCCAAATTGACCACTTTTAGTCGAATTTGATTTGCAATTTGTGTTTAACATCAAACTCACTACGAAAATCACCAATACCCGATCTTGACGTGAAGTCAAGTTGTCTAAACACGGCTAGATTGGGTATACATTTATCATCAAATATTTAATAAGCCACACATATCTACCATTTCAATTATATGAAATTGCTTTTTATAACTGGAATATTGTACGGATTTTAGATTAAGATAAATGAAGGAATATTTAAATTGTTAGTCGATTATTATTGAAAATTAAACAATACAGAAATAAATGTTAATTGTTGATACAAATCTGCTACAACTGAAATTCCAGTTACTATTTGAAATATGTACGAAAACTGGAATTTAGTCTTCAAGTAGTTTATGTTTAAGTTAATTGATTTCGATGATAAAACTATTATTATTATTATTATTCATGTCATGCTGTTTGTCGAAAATAAATCTCAATTAAAATAAATTCAATAATAAACATGTTAATGATTGTATGACGAAAAATATGAACAGAGAGTGATACGAAATTCGACTTTTATTTCAACGAATTCTTCGAATTCCTGTACCAGCAGCCTTGGCGCCGTAAGGTCGCAAGTTTACCTTGGCCGGCTCAAGAATTAATTCTTCTTCTTCATTTCGAGAATAACGAAATGAATCACCCACTACAATTACAATTCGAAACAATAGACAGGGTTACAATATACGAATTAAATTGACGTACATTAACCTCGATTTCCGGTCTTAAATTATTGTTAACAACAATAAAACTGTAATTAGAAAATCGGTAATTTCGTGATTGGGGGATAGTGGTTCGTTTATTTATCAAGCCGTTGTAACATTAAGAAATATCAACTTTGATGGTTTGTAATTAGAATAATTAGTAAGTCTAGGGGGTTTAACAGCTGCAAGACCCTTATCTATACCCACACATGTTGAGATTTTTTTTAAAAGCTCCAACTTATCGTTCGAATTCAACTTTAACCGTCCACTTAAAGCCCTAATTTGCTCTAATGGAGTCTGTTGAATTATCCTTTTAGTCTATACTAGTCATTTATACGATATAGTCGTAATATAGAAAAATTTAAAGAATTCCTCTTCTCGGTATTAACGATATTAACGTGAAAGTATGAGTCAGTCAGTCGAGACTGTTGGCGGGATGGTGGTCGTACCCAGGTGAATATCAAATACCTGGTGGAAATCGTTCACCGCAATCGCGGTCTGGCTTCTCTCAACACAAGCCAAACAACAAATCGTCTACTGTTTGGTTTCAATATTAGTGTTGTTGGAAAAATTTGAAACAATATGAACAATGTGTATGGACCTAGAGAATTGTATACAATACGCGGTGACATGTGCTATGTAAGTAGAGGAAAAATTTAAACATAATTCAATTAGAAACACTTTCACACCAATTGCCCTAATTAACTCCGTTTGAACTGTCCAGTATATCTCTATACCAGATAATTATGCAATTTAGTTGTAGTTTCTTTATCCTAAATTCAGTTCATTGACAAATTTTCCGTTGTATTGTTATGGATAAATTGTCTAAAATTCGAATAGTTTCGTTGAAATTGTTCAATTCATATTTAAAATTGTTTATTGTGTAGTTTTTTCGATAGACTATAATTTATTTTGGTCAAGGTTAAAAGTACTGATTTAATCATTAGTAATAGAATTAAAAAAATGCCGTGGAACTTACGGAAATTCATTCAGGATTTAATTAATTCAAACAAAGTAAGTAAATGTGATTCAACAAATTGTATGTCGATTTGTAATTGTGGAAAAATTCTAAACAACCACACGAATTCTATTCTTTGAATACTGCTGATTAGAAGCGAGTTTTGTTGTTTGAAAAATCCAAAAATTTAACGATAATGATTAAAATTTCAACCGCCATAACGTAGGTTTATAGAAATTGCAAATCCTTACACGAATTATAACCGGTTTATTTTAAAATTAGACAATATTGGGTTATCAAAAATTAAACATAGAATTAGAGGATTATATTAGGAACGATTCTTATCACTTTCTCTTACCAGGTTTTGTTTACCTAATTAGTAGTAAGGCGAACCGAATCATAACAGTAATTTAGATAATTTAAAAAGGAAGAAACTCGTTTCGAAATGAACAACCCAAATTTCGATTAATTTATTTGAAGTTGTATATTGACAACAATTTTTAAAAGGCAAAAGTACCAAAATAGAACAATTACGGAACAACAAAACACTTGTATTTGCTGATAAACAAACAATGAGGCTTCCGTTAAATCTGGAAAAATATAAAAGAAAATAAATTTGTAGTGTATTCGGATTGGTTAGAAGGAAATTATGAAATTTTCCATGTGCAACAACAAATTTTGTAATAATTCAAAGATTTTCACACAAATATAATAAAACAGACAAATGTCCCAAGATCCGGATTGAATTTCGGGAATTCATGTAGAAATCGATTGAAATTCACAAAATTTCCAGTGTTTCGTGATTCGTTAGGAAAATTCAGTAAGAAATTTTCCATCTAGGACAGCGAATTTTTGTGGTTTCGAACGTTCCCACCAAATATGATCAAAAAGGACAAATATCCCAAAAACTGGATGGAAATTCGAGAATTCATATAAAATTCTATTGAAATTCACGGAATTTTCACTGTTTAACGATTCAGTAATAAATTTTCCATGAGCGACAGTGATTTCGAAAATTCCCACAAGAGATAATAAAACAGATGAATGGCGCAGGAATTTCGAAAATTCATGTAAAAATCGATTGAAATTCGCCAAATTTTCAGC
>JACDRP010000628.1:0-30401 GCA_013841185.1 Hycleus phaleratus | reverse complement strand
AATTATGCCTATTATTCGATTTAGTGACGAAACAATGCCAACATTTAATAATTGAAAACTTCCCTATTTTCGTAAAGATTGCAATGAATCGGGCAGCATTGGAAAGAGCATTTCAAGGAGCATTGGAGAAAATTTTTTGTTTTAGAAAATTTCATTTGAATTTGAACTTATAAAGGAAAACTTAGGAGCACAAGTGTTCCTATATTTTTGTACATTTTCCAAAATTTTTGTCAATAATTTAGCAAAAATTACAAATTTACGGTTGATTTTCGCAAAATATGTAGTAAAAGGAAAGTGTTATCCAAATTTCTAAGAAATTTCCCAATTGGCGTGCTAGTTTCCCGGAAAGTTTCCGAAAATTAAAATTCTTAAATTATGCCTATTATTCGATTTAGTGACGAAACAATGCCAATATTTAATAATTGAAAACTTCCTTATTTTCGTAAAGATTGCAATGAATCGGACAACATTGGAAAGAACATTTCAAGGAGCATTAGAGGAAATTTTTCGTTTTGGAAAATTCTGTTTGAATTTCAATTTATAGAGGAAAATTTAGGAGCACTATCTTTTATAAATTTTTGTACGTCTTTCCATATTTGCGTCGATAATTTAGCTAAAATTACACATTTACGGTTGATTTTTGCAAAATATGTAGAAAAAGGAAAGCGCTTTCCAAATTTCTAAGAAATTTTCCAATCGGCGTGCTAGTTTCCCGGAAAATTTCCGAAAATTAAAAGGCTTGTATTACACCAATTTTTCGATTTAGTGTCGAAATAATATCGCTATTTAATAGCCAAAAATTCGCTTGTTTTTGGGGATAGATGAAGTAGCATTAGAAGGGGAATTTTAAGGAGCTTGTTTAGGAAAATTGTACCTTCAAATTTTTCTAATTCGGTTTCGATCATTGGGATTTGTTGCAAATCAAGCAACTCTCGATCAAATATTAGAATTTGTCGCACGGTAAATCGATGTAGATCTAGTGCGCGTTCTTTTCTTTGATTTTCAAGTTTTACCAACCACTGGTGGGGAATTTATTACCAACCGTACAAATAATTCAATATTTGCGCTGATAAACAGCGCCTCTACAGCAGAAATTGGTTTTTTATGAAAGTTTAAAATAGATAACCAGGCCTGTAATGTCGAGAATCAAACAGGTTTTGTTTTATATAATTGGCAACGGATTCTCCACCAACAGTTGGTACGACTTGATAAGAAACGGAGATAGAAACACTATAACTGTCTTTGTATGTGACCGTTTCGAGCGCCAATGCGGCCAAAATACGCATTTCAACCAAATAATCACGCCTGTTATATAGTAAATGGATTGTTTATTTGTTCTTTGGGGTCGGTTCATGTGCAAATTCAACAAAACACGGCCATTGTTGTGAATAATTGGAATTGTCGTTGACACTTTATTGAATTTTTAGATTCTCGCTGATCGATATTTTGTAATCTTTCAGAAAATTCCAATCCAATTAACATCAGGCTTTTAAGAATCGCTCTTTCCTCTAGCCCCTTGTAATTTCAAATTTCCACCCCCAATAATCAATTTGTTTAAAACCGTTTATCGTTCACAATATTGTCGTTTTATTAATTTTTCTATCGTAGATTTTTCATGAATCTCCAATGTTTTTCCAATCATTCATTAAGCTATTAGCACGCTTTACGGGATTTCTGTTCCCATTCGAGGATTTAATAGAGTGTGCGGTTCTCCTTGTTGTTTTTCCTTCCATATACTTTTACAATTTGCTTTAATTCCACCCCCGGTGTGGGTTTTTTGTTGTTGTTGTATTTTTACAAATTTATATTCGAGCGTATTATTCAATTAATCTACCGGAAAACGAAGGGAAGCGTAATTATTCGCACTGGTTTAATGAAAATTTTTCCACTTCCAGTCGCTTTATTATTTGTTGTTGTTATTGTAAGCTTTAAATCCAGGTACCGGGGTCCTGTCGGTGGATTTTCGTCGATTTTCGCCACTTTTTACGGGCGTTTTTCGATGTTTGTTGTGTTGAATGAAACCATAAGGCGTAACATCATCATCGCCAACACTATCATCATCATCATTATTATTATTATCGACGATTCGCACGAACACCCGCCAAATATATAACAGTAATCAGGTGGAAGATTTGAAATAAATTTGTTGAGGGGCGCCCTTATCAAAGACAGGATCTGGTTCTAATTTCCGCAGCAGCCAAACGAAATGTTGTTCGCTAAAATCATTCTATTCAATAGTTGTAAAAGTCGTAATATTACGAAAGAAGACGGTGCAAAAATTGAAAAAAAACTATAAATCCAACATTTATACAATTCCAACATTGTTAATTATTGAATTAACCGCGAATTAGATTAAAAATTTACCTTGGTTAATTGGATTTTAATAAATTAAACGCGCAAATTTCACTAATTCAAATACCGAAAACTGGCAATAATTACCGAAACGGTGGTAGTTGAATTTCCGGTTTTGGGGGTGGATTTTAAAAAACCACACTACCCCAACAACGACTCGACTTGCTTGATTATTACTACTAATATTAGCCGAATTTGAATTGATGTTAGCTTATTCCAGAATATTCCATTATCGTCTTTAATTATTTAATCATATCAATATTTCAACATATTAAGCTATGGCAAACATCTATTTTATATCTTTTCGTATTCGTAGTCTAATTTATTGATAATTCTAGTAGGGGTAATATTAATTGCATCATAATTATTCATTGATCTTCAATTTATTGATTAGAACCGTGCAATGATTACGATAAAGTTTCCACATTGGGGAAATTGGACGCTTTTGAGCAATTTATTAATAATTTTCGCGTTAAACTAACTCGTCTATACTTTGTGTCGAAATAGTGGCAGATAATTGGTGATTTTTAATTAATTTGCGGGAATTTTGCTCGAAATTTTAAATTTGGTGGATTCTATACAGAAAAATCACTAGAAAATACCCTAGACTTGGCGGTAAATTTACAAGCGTTCAATATTAAAGTAAAGTATTTACACCGTAGAAATATTGCAATTTATAGCCAATTTTCGTGTCAAAAGCGATTTTTCGTGTAAAACTCATTCGTCAAGTTTTTCTATTAAAATAAACAGATAGTTATCAGGTAATGTGAGCCAAATTGCCATTGTACTTGGAACTTTTAGATTTGCCGGTAATTTTGGTGGATGCGCCGGGTTCTATATAGAAAAGTCACTAGATTTTCGCGGTAATTTCAAATTTTCTTCAATTTCTTGATGAAAATATTAATGAAATATTCTTAAAAATATTGCCCTCTTTTATTACTTGTAGATTTGGGTTTTTGGACACAAAATTATAATTGAAGAGTTTATAGGGTAATGCCTGTAAAATAACCAATAGAAGGCCAAGTTTTAAACGCGCCTAAGGGCACAGGGTACATCTCATGGTTTTTACCGGCGAAAATGTGAAGCGATTTCTCGCTCATCCTTGAGACCACGACAACCGGAAATAGATTTTTGAAAAGAGCATTTCTTATAGAATCCAAGATTTTTCCCGTTTTTCAAAATGTTGATATAAATTTGAATTACAGACGAAAATCTAACAATATGTTTTTTCGTATTTTTGTATACTTTCTTATATTTTCTCTTATAACTTGGCCAATTTTGATTATTTTGCAAAAATTTTTGTAGTGTTAGATAGCAAATAAAAAGTTCTTTTCAAATATTCAATAAATTTTCTGATTCTGTTAGTTTTACGGAAAATTAAGAAAACTTCTGTACGCTACAACAGGCGGAGTGCAAGATGAAGCGCTTTTTTTTGAAAACGATGCCAGAAGAACCAGTTGGTTTTTCAGCGATAACTCAAGCAATTTTCAAAATCTCAAAAAAAAGGCTTCATCTTGCCCCCCGTCTTTGTACCAGCTTTCGAATGAGGGGTTGATCAATGCTGTAAAAGAAAAACTGTAGGAGAAAACCTGTTTTAGCTTACGGAAGTTCTTTATTTGCTGTCTAACAGTACACGAATTTTTGCAAAATGATCAAAATTGGCCAAGTAATAAGAGAAAATATAAGAAATTGTACAAAATTACGAAAAAAACACGTTGTTAGATTTTCGTCTGTAATTTAAGTTTATATCAATATTTTGAAAAACGGAAGTCTCCATTAGGGGCTGTAAGAAATGTCGTTTTCAAAAATCTATTTGCGGTTGTCGTGGTCTCAAGGATCAGCGAGAAATCGCTTCACATTTTCGCCGGTAAAAACCATGAGATGTACCCTGTGCCCTTAATTTGAAAATAAAATTACATCATCGTTGTTCATTACGCTTTAATTTATCGATTAGAACCGTCCAATAGTTCGGTATTCAAACATTTAGAGAAACAGAACATTTTCGTGTTAAAAGCGGCCTGTTTCGTGTAAAATTCGTTCTTCTAGCCTTTCTAATAAAGTAAAGACACAGATAAATGATAATGGAAAAAAGGTTGTGGACATTTTTAACCAGCAATTTTGGTGGAGGCGCCGAGAGAATTCTGTAGATAAAATTTACAAAAATACCCTAAATTCTGGCGGTAAATTTTAAAATTTATCTCTCTATTAATTTTTAGCTACAAAACTGTAAATAACCAATAGAAAGGCAGCATTTAGGCGCGCCAAATTCAAACAATTTCGAGATTAAACCTAAAATATAGACACGAATTAATTACACAATTATCGATCGCTGTCCGTTAATTAGTCTTGTTCAACAAACTAAAAAGTAATCTCGTTGCCAATAACGAATCAATCAATTTCCAACTTGGAGTACTTTCGAAACTTGGAAAATTTTTTGATATTGGCGATTCCTTTCCCAATTCAAAGCTACTCGTCAAACGACCCAATAGATGCGTGTAACATTTCTCAAATTAAAAAACTTTAATGAACCACCAAACCACCCGGATACATTTGATTTTATGCGCGATACAAATTGAATTCAATCAATAGAAAACGTTATAATGCCGCAGTAATCTATCTTCGAGCTTTTCTCATCGAATCCAGAATAAAAATCGCGATTTAGTCACAAATACAGCGCTGATAAGCGTGTTATTAATTAATGAATCTATATGTAGATTATCGTATTGAAATTTCGAAATAAAAATAAACGTCTAGATGAAAATAGAAACGATGAAATCATGCGCGCGGGAAAGGGTTGCGAAAAAAAATTAAATAAAATAACACGAGGCGAATGATTGATGATCGTGTGTCTTTAGTTGGAGGATTTTCTCATTTTTGTTAAATAACAGAAACAATTTTTACGATTAGAATGATTCATTCCGTTACATTCTGTTGTTTGTCCGGATATCGGGGGATTATTTCTAAAAATGCGCAGTATTCGAGCCTTAATGAAATAGTGTTGCGATTGGATTGCCAGATCGGTATATTGATCGTGGATTCTCGTAGAGTTGCAAAATAGAGTTTTGATTCGAGTCGCCAGGTCGGTATATTGATCGCGAATTCGATTTGTGGCCAAATTTCCCTTTTATTATTATAAAGTTAGAATTTTCCATTACTGTTGACCTACAAATCATTTTTCTGGTTCCACCTTTTATTAAGCCGTCATCATCGCATAGAATAGGATGCGATTAGAGGGAAGAACGGAAATGGGGAAAAACGCTTCGATGATGATGTTGAATCGGGGGTTGTCGTGCAAAGAAAGCCGCCGATCGGGGGTTGCTTTAGATATTAATATATATATAGGGTAATATACGAGGATTTCGAGTATATTTATAATAGATCAGAAATTTAATAACCAGACGGGGGTTGGGAGCGGATTAAATTCGGATAATTCCCGGTAAAGTTAGTTGTTTAATTCGATATTATTCGTGTTGTAGTGATTCTAATGCTTTGATTTCGATTTGTTAACGGGAAATCTATACGATTTTTTCCGGGATTCTTTGTTAATCTTGTTTAAATAAAGCGAGAGAGTTGTAGAATCCGGTTTTTATTGGAAAATACAGGTATTACATATCAGCCTGTGATTACACACAAGCTTAAATCTATAGGGACACCGTCTACCGGTCCATGAATCTTTAATAGTCCTCTCCAACAACCACAGAAGCCAACCAGCCAACCAACGGAGCGTCTTGTTGGTGTGTGCGTTAGTGCATTAAATCGATTCCATATTATTATCGTCGTTATTTTTTTATTATTCCACCCATATAGTTCCATTAGATTCATGTTGAAACACAAGAATACCGAAGTAAATTGACAATCATTAATTCATTACGAACGCGCCGACTTGTCGATAATTGAAAAAGTTGAAATTGATAAAAATAGAGACGTGATGAATTCGTAGATGGGAAAAAATGCGATCGACGGCGCGGAAGATGACAGATTTTCAAGAATTTCAATTAGCCCATTTGTTGTTTTTAGTTCATGTTTGTATAAATAGAGCCCAAATGAACAATTACCGAACTTCACACTCTCGTTGAAGCCGTCAAGTTGCAAATTATTCTAATTACTGTACTTAGTTTAGCAAACAACAAAGCTCTCTAATAGCAACGGCAACATTTCGTACTTTATTAACGGATTATTGGGAAAATTTCGAAAATTCACAGTCGTATTCTGTAATTTAATATAAATCTGTTACCATAACAACATTGTCTGTAGTTATGGTAACAATCTCCTCGAATAGATCCACCAGTCGTATGCTGTAACTTTTTCCAGATGTTACCATGACAACGTTTAATTTCATCATTTCGACTAAATTGATCAACTACAATTTTTTATGTACCATTGAATAACTACAATCGAAATTAAATTAAATTTCGGGGTGGTGAACATTACGACATGGTCAGATTAAAGCGATTTTTCACCAATTTCCCGATAAACTACAAAGTTCTAATTTTGCGAAAATGTTCCCTGGGGACTACCCGACAAATTCTCGAAATATTTTTCAAATCACCCCACAATAACAGCCGCCATAAGAACTCAAACATGGGATAGACTGCTTCTTTAGAGAGGTGCACATTTTGTTTAAACGTACAGTCATATTCTGTAACCTTTTGTAGATCCGTTACCATTTAGACGATTGATCTATTCAAGGATATTGTACAACGTTGTCATGGTAACGGACTTAAAACAAGTTACAGAATACGATTGATACATCATTGTCTAAATTTGGTGGATGCGCCGGGTTGATTTTCGACAAACATGTACAGCGATCTTGAATCGTTAATTTCCTGATTTTCCAGTGATGGAAAACCGGAAAAACTTGTGCAAGGATCTCCAAATCGTTCTTCATTTGCCCCGAAATACTTTACGTGGTGGAAAACATTGCAAAATTACCAGATTAAAGTGATTTTTCAGCAATGAGCTGCAAAGCTCTAATTTTGCGCAAATGTTCCCTGAGAACCACCTGAAATATTTTTCGAATCGCCCAGCAATAACAGCCGCCATAAGAACTCGAATATTTAAATGGAATAGACTGTTTCTTTAGAGATGAACATTTTGTTTGAACGTACAGTCATATTCTGTAACTTTTTGTCGATCCAGTTACAATCTATTGAAGGGTATTGTTAATGTACAATGTTGTCATGGTAACGGATTTACAAAAAGTTACAGAATATAACTGATGCATCAATGTCGAAATTTGGTGGATGCGCCGGGTTGATTTTCGACAAATATGTACACCGATTTTAAATCGTTAGTTTTCCCGATTTTCCGAGATCTAGGATGGCAAATGGGAAAACTATTGTGCAGGGATCTCCTAATCGTTCTTCATTGTTTTACGATCACCACCGCGAAATATTTTTCGAGGAGGTGAACATTGTGACATGGTTAGATTAAAGCGATTTTTTACCAATTTCCCAATGAGCTACGAAGCTCTAATTTTGCGAAAATGTTCCCCGATAACTAGCCTACAAATTCTCAAAACATTTTACCAATCGCCCAACAATAACAGCTGCCATAAGGACTCGAGTATTTACATGGAATAGGCTGTTTCTTTAGAAAGGTGCACATTTTGTTTAAACGTAGTCATATTCTGTAACTTTTTGTAAATCCGTTACCATCTAGACGATTGATCTATTCAAGGATATTGTTGATCTACAACGTTGTCAGGGTAACGCGTCTACAAAGTTACAGAATACGATTGATAGAATTAAGTGCAAATTTGTTGGGCGCATCGGGAAATATTCGATTCGTTGGAAAGTATTTGAGAACCGAATTAAAAAATGTTTTACGTGAAATAGTAAACAGCTGATTGTAATAAACGATTATCTCGTCATTCATGATCGATCTTGAATAGTTAGTTTTCCGGTTTTTCCAGGATCTAATGATGGAAAATTGCGTAACCATTCTTTATTGTTTAACAAGAATTTCGGGCGTTTTCAACAATTTCCCAATGAGCTACGCAACTCTAATTTTGCCAAAATGTTCTCTAGTGACTACCCTACAAATTCTCGAAATATTTTTCAAATCGCCCAACCATATCGTATTTACTTTTCCTTCATGTCGAACTAGGAATATTTGTATAGAATAGGCTATATTTTTTAACGAGAAGTGCAATTTTTGTGTAAATATACAGTCGTATTCTGTAATTTGTTGTAAATACGTTACCATGGCAACGCTGTAGATCAAGTTTTCTTGACGAGGTTGTTGTTATAGCTGACCAAATTAAATGATGAAATTGAGGAGACTGTTAATCTATAACATTGTCATGGTAACGAATCGATAAAACGTTCCAGAATACGATTATCGGTCGGAATCTTGGCAATTAAAGAACAATCTACAAATTGAGATTTTATTTAAGCTACATATCTGTATATACAACGCCCAACATATAATAAACGATCAGGAAATAGTTTTATATTAATAACATGGATAGAATAAAATTTTATCACAAATAGTTTATTATTATAAACACTAATAATTCCCATTGTTTATTTATTTATTCATAATTTTTTCAAAAATGAATCGACACAAAAAACCGAAACAAAAACGAGTAATTTCGCATGTAATTTGATCTTTTTTTGGTGTGTTTTTGTGTGAAAATCATGTAAAAATAGCCTGGAACAGACTGCAAAAAATATCCCATTTGAAATGTGTTGGAAAATCTCTGAAATATAAATGACCACCAGAAAAAATATACGTTTGTTGTTGTTGTTGTTTCTGTTGTTGTCAAACATCTATTTTCAGCGTGACTCCATTTTGTATTTGCACACTAAAATTTACATTAGAATGGTTCGAATGCCGGCTCTGTTCAATTACAGTTAGCACAAATCTGTAAAAAAAAAAAACAAATCAAAACTATTTAAAAGGGTGGCTGTTTCCAGGGGGGGTTGAAATTTAGTGCGACAATCAATTGCCGTATTTATCTATTCTGTTTAATGATCGTCATTAGGGTTGTTCCAGTTAAAATTCGTTAGGGTTGATATTCTAACAAAGTATATCGCTTAATTGACTTTTGAATAATTTAAGGGCCTTTATATTCTCCTATTGTAGATCTACCCTTAATATATATGTAGAATGTATAAAATTAATTAGTCTAGTCTTTGATTAATTATTTTCGATGATGATAATGATAATACGGGCTAGTTTTGTTTACAAATTTCTATTAAATATCGCATAATCTAATTAATAATGATATTATTAGATAAAATAATTTGTTTGTTGTATAGTTTTCGAGACGATAATATACGATAATAATAAAACTGTAAATCATCAATCTTTGTCCCTTATAAAACTTGAGACAATATTAAATTAGGGACGATATTAAAGTTATTAGTGTTTGAATAATCGGTGTGAATTTATTAATTTATCAAAAACAACATGACAATATTGTCTGCCATTAAATTCTACAATCAAGTCGAGATTTACGAAATTTTTTCCATTCTCTATCAACAACAGAAAAATTTCAAAGCTCCGAGGAATTTTTTCAAGCCATTGATTTTCTTACAGACGTCTCTTTTTTATTTATTTCTCAACAGATTCTTATCGTTCCTATTATTATGATTTTTTTCGCTCCGATCGCAATACAATAACAACAACAAAAAGGAAACGTTAAGGGCAGATTTATTAAAAGATATAATCGATATTTGTAGGGGGATGATGTGGGGGCTTAAATATACACAATAATAAATTTCCCTATTAAGCTTTTAAACAATTCATAATCGTTAATGTTTCGGTTGAATATTAAAAATAAGATTAAATTTTCGTGCTTTAAAAGGGTGATTTGCCCGCGTTAAAGTTAACTCAATTTTCCTCGGTTGTATTAAGATTAATACAGATAGATAAGCGGTGTATGAACAAATAAGTAGCGATAAGGTGTTGTTTATTCAGTAGAAGAGAATTAATTAAAAAACTAAGTCGATTAATAGTAAATTTCGAATTTGTTCTAATTTTGGTGGAGGCGCCGGGCAAATTGAAATAAATCGAATTTTTAATGAACGATTTCTCATTCGTTTATCACTCAAAATTCAAGCACTTAGGCTCGTTGGAAAGAGCATTTCAAACTGTACCAGTGGAACTGTATAGTTTTCCAAAATTCTACGGAAATTTTGAGTTATAGTTCATTTTCTAGGAACATACGTTTTTTATATTTTGCCTCAAAACTAAGTCGGTAATAACTTGTTTGTAATTCATAGAGGGTCTTTCGGTAGTTAATTGAAAAAGCTTTTGAAATATTCGAGAAATTTTCCGATTAACCTGATAGTTTTCCGGAAAATTTTAAAATAACTTTAAACGTAGAGAGCCCTTGAGACATCCGAGTCTTCAAAATTTGAGAAATTTCCCGATTTCTTGTTGGAAAGAGTCAAGAGTCGCAATGTTCTGGGAAATTTTATGAAAATTTCGGGTTATAGATCATTTTCTACAAGCATGTGTCCTCTCAATTTTCCCCTATAACTCAATTGTTTGCAATTAGTTGCGGGTATGTGATAGCAAATTGAAAGAGCTTCCCAAATATCGAGGAAAATTTCCGATCGGCCGAGTAGTTTTCCGAAAAATTAAGGAAATTTACAAGTAGAGACTTCAATGGCGCATTTTTTGCAAGTTTTCACGTGAAAACACAACAAAAGTCCCTAGAGAAATCCAAGTTTTGAACATCATCGTTTTTCACCAGGTTTTTGGCAATTTATAGATAATTCTATGAACTTTAGAACTGTGCTGTTGTTGTCAGAAAAACTTGTTTATCTTCTTGGAAAAATTGTGTCAAAAACGACGTTATTAAGCATCACTGCAATTGAGTATTGCCTAAATAAAATGGTCTATAATCCAAATTCCCAAAATTTTTTGCTAAACTGTAAAATTCTTATGATGCAACTAGAAATGCACTTTCCAATGCGCGCAAGTACTTAAATTTCGAGTGAAAAATTAATGAGAAATCGTTTATCAAAAATTCCACTTTTATACATTAAACTGGACTTGATTAGTCACACAATCTATTCAAACTATTCAATAATCTGAAATTATTGCGTCAATATTGGAGAATTGCTGAAATTTTCAAGAGTTCAGGAAATTTCAGACACCCCCAATTTTAATTTAGACTGTATTTTCGTGTAAAAATTCGAAAATGTACCAGTTTTGTCCCGATTTAATTGACACGATTGTCGAAGGATCACAGGGGTGATAACGAGCTGTAGATCGACAAGAAGGTGCCAACTTAACGCTTCAACGGCCAAGAATTCTTGACACCTACTCTACAATCAAATCTGCACAACGATCGAGGGTTGTTTCCAATTTTAAATAAACAATCTCCTTACCTACAGTTTGACAAATCATCCCCAAATAGACCGATGATATTAGACTGGAGGTGAAGATCAACCAGCGATTCTCGATACTCGATCCTGCATTACCTGAAATTCAACCAAAAATAAACCGATTAATAATCGTAGATATTTTCGTTTTAATTCGTCGAGTAGAGTGGAGAAAGAACAGGGTAGAAATTCAAAGATTTTATCGCAAATTGTACTCGTTTTATATGCATTAACTGAGCTTTTCCATTGTAGAAATTGCCAATAGTCAATTTTCGTCTGTATTTTTCTTGAACGAAAAGTCTCATTTTCCATCCGTCTTCTATTCTATATCATAATCCAGTTGTATTAAGAGCAAATAAAATGTTTATCAGTAATAGAAAGTAGAAGGATTATTGATCTAGTCGTGCACTTTTATCTCGTTATTTCGCCCCCAATGTTGAATCCGGTGGAAATTTGACGTTCGGCTCTTTTTCTCTCCAAATAGACACAAAGAAATGAGTAATGATGAATTTCTCTATGTATTTGTGTGTGTGTGTGTATTGTAATATTCCGAGTTAATCTCGTTATCATCAAAACTGTCACAAAAGAATGATATTTTTCGAGACAGGTGGACATAAAAAACGCCACATTTCCCCCTGTTATTTCGCACGTTATTGGAATATACGAGAACGTGAAATTGTGCAAAAAACATCCCCCATCATTTTTACCCTCTATTAGATAATCACCTGTAAAACTAATTGGCTACCGGCTTATATAATCGGGGATTATCTACAAATTACAAGGATAATCGACTTGTTTACATCAACTCATCGATTCGTGTGTTAATGTGAAAAACACCGGCGATTTTTATCAGAACAACACCCTTAAAATCAATTAATTGACGGTAATTATTTAAGAATTTATCGGAATTATTCGAATTTTGTTGGCGTATCGAATTTTTATTATAGTTTTCGGTAAATGGAAAGCTTTCTAAGCTAATCACCTGAGCGTCCACAAAAAGCCTATTACACAACAACCTGGAAAGTTTCGAAACAATTATTTATCATTTTCTTGTGCGTTTTTTCCACCCTTCTTCCCTTTTGCTAGTCTCGCCACCGTCTTCATTTAAAGTTGACTCACAAGGAAACACTCCCAAATGTCCCTCTCCGATTACGCAATCAAGATAAGAGATGCGTGTTCATTTTTATCTAAACATCTAGAGGGTGAAATTCCTGCTATAATAAGGGGTAGTTTTCAAGTGTCACACACTTAAATGAGGGCAAACAACATTATTATTGTGCAATATTAAAATGCTGCTTAGTATTTTCAAAATTGTGCTATAGTTTGAAAATATTGCACAATATTTGCAAAAAATACAACCGTATTCTCTAATTTTTTGGCGTTTCGTTACTATGCAACGCTAAAGACTGATTACGTGTTTTATTTTTGTTTCCCTTCAATTATACATATGATAGAGTTGTAGAGAGTGGGTCAATTCAACTAGACTTGATCTTTAGCGTTGTCATGGTGATAAATAGGTAAAATGGGCAATTAGTCGTATTCTCTAACTCTTTCAGCGATTCGTTACAATTACAAAACTAGCGGTTGTTCTACTCTTCTTATTACAATTCCATCATGTGTATTATCGAAACGAGATAAGAATAAAACATTGTCATAGTAACGAATAGCCAAAACGTTAGAGAATACCACTAGAATACAATTGTTAGTTTGAAAATACAGGGATGCTAAACTAAAACAAGAGAATTCGTATAGGAATTGCTATTAATTTAGACCACGTAGCTTATTTGGAAAGCGTTGGTTTCTAAGGATGGCATGATTTTCAAAAATGAGTCATAATCGGAATGTATTTTGAAAAAATTGCAAATTTTTTGAAAATAATGCACAATATTATTGCCCCAAGTGCCCATAAGTGTAAGTGCAAGTGTAAGAGTCTGAATTTCAGCCCTTACATAAAAATAAACACAAGCCCATTAAGGAATCGGAGAGGGACACGTGGGAATCTTTCGTTGTCAGATAATTGCGGTTTACATTAGTTTCAAGCAAGTTGAACTTAGACGGTGAATGTTTATATAACCTAAAAATAGTAGCACCATCTGTTGTTGTCCATATAGCAATTATAAGATGTGACAATGTGACAATCATGTTACACTATTGATTGAAAATGTGCCACAAAATGTGGAATAGTTTGAGATCTTCGAGTGGCGTTGATAAATGTGACTTGAAAACGCCATCTATTATCAATTATTGAAAATCTAATTGATGCGCATGTGTAGAAATTCGAATTTCTGCCGCTTTAATTGCCCCATGGTGCCAGAATGTCGATATTTCTCCGTTATTTATTATCAGTTTTGGCAACATTCATGAAGACTAATGGGATCCGTCATAAGTTTATCCATTATTTTTCATTTTTCGCCAAAGTTTCACCCTTATTTTTGTCACGTTATATTACATTTCATGTTGTTCGAAATAAACTTTTTAAGGAATTCGTTAATATTGTTGTTGCTGTTATAGAAGGAAAAACAAACAGGTTAATATCGGCTAAAATTCAATATTGACATTAGCAATTTCGTTATTTTATTGACAGTAGGTGTGCGTTTCTATTTATGTGGGGGTGGATATTTTTCGATCAACGAGAACAACAAAAGGGATGAATTTGAATGTAGGTGGAGTAAATAGCCAGGACCTCGTTACCGTAACACTTGTCTCGTCCAGTTGTCTCATTTTCTCGATTGAATTTCGTATGTTTACACAACTAAATAAAGAAAAACAGACGCTAGTGGAATGTTAACGATTTAGGGGTTGTTACTGTACGTGTCGATAATTATCGTCGATATTGCAACAGAATTTCAGCTTATAAATAAAGTTCCATTTGTAGTCTAGTTCAATCATCAAAGAAATAAGAAAATTTTAAATTATAATTGTATTCGACCTTTGAACTAAACGAAAAACAACAAAATATTGGAGAAATTCTCGATCAAACGGAGATGAGATTTCTTCCATCTTCATATTCGATACTTCAATCTTTGTTTGATTTTCTGGCAGCCACCAGGTAAAATATTGCACAGATATTAAAACAGAAATCTATTAATATAGAAATGCGTACATTTTTTTTGCCCTATTGGGACTTACATCTAGATTGAAAGTAAACTTACAATTTCGCAGCAGTCGGGGAGGAAATTATTAAGGGTTGTGTAATTCTTCTAGGAATTTGTTCCAATAAACCAAGTGCTGTCATATACATGTTACTATGTGTATGTGTGTTGATATGATTTGATTGCTGTCCGTTGAGATTTTTGATTATAATTCAATCATAACTGGGGGGTTGTTTTACAAATACCGAATCGGCAATTCGAACTAGAAACACACGGATTTGTGTTCATTTCAATCATTGTTTTCTAAATAAATTATAAAGAACATCGCAATGTTCTGATTAGAGTCCGGATATTGGATAACAACCCTCCATGACAGAGTAATAAACTTGACATAATGAACACAGCAGTTGGTTGGCGTTATTTTCGGGGGTGGATATGTATGTAGATTAAACATCAACGTTTAATATAAAAGAATTTACTATTCTTTTATATTTTCGGTATTTGGGTTTGTTAGGTATCGATCATAATATTTTATAGAGTTTTGTCGGAGAACAAAGGTGAAGAATTTAAAAACAAATTGAAATTCAACAGTGGAAAACAGCAACCTCACTCGAAACTTGTTCGATTTATGTAAAACACTCTTATCTATTGTTTGATTCTGCTATACCACCGTCAATATGATGGTTTTAGCGCACACATCACCGATAGAAACGAAAATAAATATAAGACGTAAGGGATACGGCGCCAGGGCCGGCTCGAGGGTGAGCCTGACATTCGACAAATATATTGAGAATACATTGAGGCGTCCTCAGGCGATATTCCAGCAAATCTCGGACCCCGTAGCTCGTCCGGAAATCGGTCAAAAATGTTTCTTTTGGTCAGAGAATGGCCCAAACATCCTCGTAAAGTTGTTTGTGTCAAAAAGCGTTTTTGACCCGCTCTCAGATGAGTAAAATGGTCCAAATTTTGCCAAAATGTTCTCTGCGAACCCCTAAAAATCTTCAAAATATTTTTCAAATTGCTCACTAATAGTTATTTTTCAATTATACTCTTGAATGATTCATCGAATCGATGTCCCAAAATCAAAACGGAAAGAGTCTTAAGTGCCTCAAAACTCTCTTTAACAAGTTTGGTCCTACGATTGCAATTTTTATTAAATTTAGCCCTTGAATCATAATTAAATTCTGGATGAATATTGAAAACTAACTGACTAAAAGTTGCTGCGCAATGGCAAAATTTACCAAAAATTAGGTCGTAAATTGGTAGATTTTCGTCAAAAAGTCGTCAAGAGTCACGTTTTTATCCTCAAATTTGACAAAAAGTCTCTAAACTTTCTACTTTTCTATAATTACGTGGAAAAATTATTTGAAAAATATGATGCAACAGAGATTGTTTCAAAATCTACACCTAAAACTCAAAAACGATTAAAATTTCGAAAAATCAAGACGTATATTCAAAAAACTCCCGCTAGAGAGCTAAATTGATTAAAATAAAAAAAAAAAAACGATAATTCAACTGCAAAATTGGATATAAATGAGCAATTTAACAGACAGAAAGCAGAATCGGACCGTTAATTTTGGGTTCCTTGGGTTCCTGTTTTGGTGGTTTAGCAATTAGTTCAATTGTGGCTTGATACTGGACATTTTGTCAAAAAGACTCTCATTAAACAGGAGAAATCAAAAACAAACAACAAAGCACATTTTCATTTCCGTTCAAATTTGATTGAAGCCCTCGAATTTGTACCTTATGTGGAATTTTCTACTACTCCGACCCTGTATGGACCTTAAATTCGACTAAAAACTCCTACATTTTCTGCTTTTTTCCACAATTACATTGCGAAATTTGTTTAATAATCTTGTAATTAATGATAGGAATATTCCAAAATCTGGGCCCTAAACTCAAAAATCTCACTCGAAAGAAATATTAACGATTAAAATTTCGAAAAATCAAGATTTATTTTCAAAAAAAAAACACCTAGAGAGCTAAATTGGTTAAATTAAAAAAAATCGATAATTCAACAGCAAAATTGGATATAAATAAGTAATTTAATAGACAGAAAACAGGATCGGACCGTTAATTCCGGGTTCCCTGGGCTAATACTGTTTTAGGGGTTAGCAATTAGTCCAATTGTGGACATTTTATCAAAAAGACTCTCATTAAACAGGAAAAATCAAAAACAAACAACAAAGCACCTTTTCATTTCCGTTCAAATTCGAGGACGAAGGAGGCCCTTTTATTAGAGCCCTTGTACTCGTACCTTAAGCGGCATTTTCTACTACTCCGACCCTGTATGGACCTTAAATTCGACTAAAAACTCCTACATTTTCTGCTTTTTTCCACAATTACATTGCGAAATTCGTTTAAAAATCTAGTAATTAATGATAAGAATGTTCCAAAACATTAACATTAACGTTTAAAATTTCGAAAAATCAAGATGTATATTCAAAAAAAAACTCCCCCTAGAGTGCTAAATTGATTAAATTAAAAAAAATCTTTAATTCAACAGCAAAATTGGATATAAATAAGCAATTTAACAGACAAAAAACAGAATCGGACCGTTAATTTTGGGTTCCTTGGGCTAAAATTGTTTTGGGGGTTTAACAATTAGTCCAATTGTGGCTAGACACTGGACATTTTGTCAAAGAGACTAATTAAACAAGAAAAATCAAAGCATCTTTTCATTTCTGTTCAAATTTAAGGACAAAGGAAGCCCTTTGATTGAAGCCCTTAAATTTTCAAGTAATGCGGCATTTTCTACTAATCCGATCCTATACGGACCTTAAATTTGACTGAAAGCTCCTACATTTTGTGCTTTCTTCCTCAGTTACATTGCAAAATTCGTTTAAAAATCTTGTGATTAATGATAAGAATCTTCCAAAATCTGTCCCCAAATCCCAAAAATCTCCCTCGAAGCCATTAAAATTTCGAAAAATCTGGCTTTATACTCGAAAAACTCGCCCTATAGGGACCTCAATTGCTGACACAGCAAAACTCGATTGAAATTGCCAATTTAACTTGCAGAATACAGGATCGGGCCGTTAATTCCCGAGGCTCTGGGCTAGTACTGTTTTGAGGGTTTAATAATTAGACCAAGTTTGGGCCAATTTGGCAATTTAATTGAACAGAAAAATTGAACGCCATTTGAGGGCGAAGGAAGCCTTTTGATTGAAGCCCATGCTTTTCGCCTCCGATTCTGTACGAGGGCGGCGTTGTATGGATTTNTTACTCGTTTTATGCGCATGATCGATCGGTGAAAATCGCGATATTGGTCAAAAAATGCGTTTTTTGGCCGATTTTCAGGCGAGTTACAGGCTCCAAATTTCGCTACAATGCTTCGAGGGCTCTTTAACAAATTCTCAAAATATTTTTAGAATTGACCAATTTAAACTATATACTTTTATATGGTCCACTCTACAAACTGCCACTTTCAGTTAACTGATTAAAATTACAATGGACGACTGTAGACCGAACATACATCGAAAAGTTCAAATCGAATGTTAATTGAAGACCGATTTTTCGATAGAGTCAATTTTTAACGGACCCAAATTAAAAATCGTATTCTGCAACAAAGTCATCATTGATTAAAAACACTAAAATGCAATTTATTGCATGGTGAGTAGTTCAAAAATAAGTCCTATTAGATTGAGTGGTTTAAAAAATATTTTGGAGATTTGTAGGGCGATTCTTAGGGAGTATGCCGGCAAAAATTGAACTCCATAGTTTATTGCAATTTTTTCAATATACAAGGCTCTTTAAGTCATTCTTACTCGTTTTATGCGCATGATCGATCCGTGAAAATCGCGACATTGATAAAAAATGCGTTTTTTGACCGATTTTCAGACGAGTTACAGGCTCCAAATTTCGCTACAATGCTTCGAGGGCTTTTCAACAAATTCTCAAAATATTTTTTGAATTGACCAACTTAACCAATTTACTAAACTGTCACTTTCAATCAACTGATTAAAATTACAGTGGTTGACCGAACAAATTCAAACTAAATGTTAATTAAAGGCCGATTTTTCGATAGAGTCAATTTTTCACAGGCCTGAATTAACAATCGTATTCTACAACAAAGTCATCATCATTGAAAATGCTACAAGTGTGCAAATTGTTAGCGTATCGGGTTATCTATTCGAAAGTACACAGTACAAAGATGCGAGAGCTATATTAGTTTGAGGATTTGTATAAAAAATTGGACCTCGTAGCTTTTTGGACCATGTCGTGATTTCCATCTATCTATAAAACGATTAGAAATGACCCAAAGATCCCAGCAAATTAGTTTTTTATCATTAAAACCTCTTGCAAGGCAATTTTTGATGATCTGATATTAGAATTCGATGGAGAATCATGATTTAAAACAAGAATCTGCAGAAATTTTCGCCGACAATCGCAAATTAATTCAAGCCTGAACAAATTTCTGATTAAGTGGCCAAATTCTACGATTTTATGATGCTATAATTCTTCTCAAAATCATCTAATACTGTTCAAAATTTGGACAATGTCGCGATTTTAATCAATCAACTACACACATAAAACGACCAAAAATGACGAAATTTCAATTGATTCGACATTATCACAAATTTCTTTTGTAAATCAGCAAAATCTCTTCTCATTTAGTCGACAGCGATGTTAAAATTGAATAGGACAACATAAAAACATTACGACATTGTTGAATTTTAACACAATCTCAATTGATTGAAGATTTGATATATTCGCAGATTGGTCTCCAACTCACCCTTAATTTAATAGGGGAAGAAGAGTGTTTACGTTAATTAAAAGTTTGTTTTTTAATAAGAGAAATCTTTGACACCCCGTACATCAGAAATTAACAAAGTCTACGTGACTTTTATTATTCATGCAATGATAATAAACCCCAAATCATAATAAATAATCTCATATCAAATGCAGAATAACATACAATTGAGATAATGTAGTTTCCAGAGATTTTTTCAGGATATGGAACAATTCAAGAGGCTCTTTAGGCCATTTTTTATCGTTTTATGTGTATATTTGGTTGATGAAAATCGCGACATTGCCGAGAAAAGCGTTTTTTGATCGACTTTTTGATGAGCTACGGAGTGTGGGATCCCCCTATAAATCCTCAAATTATTTTCAAATGCGGTGCAAACAGAAAATATTGACTATCAACTTCTATAGAGCAAAGTACAATTAATAGTCCGATGTAAACGCAATAAATGTTTGATATTCATGAGATTATAATGATTGCAATTAATGGAATCGGTACGGTTGAGAGAATGTTTAGAAGAGATCGAAAATTGGATGAATTTCTAGTGACAATTTCGTTTTAAATTTCATATTGAAATCGTTGACCTGAAAAATAAAATGATGAAAACTCATTCCTCATGATTTTTAATTAAAATTTTGTAGTTTGCAAATGATTTAAAATCCATATTGAAACTAAATACAAACTGTGACTCCTCTCTAATTGAAATGGATTCCTAAATGACACACACACAACGGAATAAATTGAGATTTCTATCAATTTTGCCAGTTGAATTCTTAAAATTATCACACCGGCCATTTGAGAGTCGACGCAAAAAAATCAATCGAAAACCGGTTGAAACTTTTCGATTTTTCACTCGACTGCACCCCGATGAGGCGACCGACCACCAACTTTCTTATTGTGACGAATGTTGGGAAATTTCGATAAAACACCCCCAATTGTTGGCAAAAAATTTGTTGTTTTATCTTTACAACATCATACCTAATAAAACGAGATAAAGTAGATGATCTGTATCGTAAAAGGGACAAATTCTTTTATTATTTCAAAGGGTGTGCGTGTATATTGTAGAGGAAAGGCAAACACAAAAAGGGCACTTAGCTAAACGAATAAAAGCCCATTTCTCTAGAGGGCTGCAACAATTAAATCTCATTTTCTTGATATAATTTTTGCGGCCGTTGAACGTACCTTTTATCGGGAATATAGCGGTAAGTTTCCTTATTATAGTCGCTTTTTATATCGCATTAGGTGAGTTTATTGTATTTGTTAAAGTACCATTCGGCCGGATGAAATTTTAAAATAACGCATTCTGTTTTTATTCGAACTTACCGGGATAGAAGACGGTCTCCCGACGTACACTGTAATTCGCCTGTGGGATGCGCAATTCGCAGGAAAACTCTTCGGGATCTTTGAGTGCCGGCAAGGTGGCAGTTGCTGACACTTCGTACAATTGGCCCCTTTGATGTGCTGTCACCACGGCCTCTTCTATTTCTCTAAAACACAACAGAACAATCCAATAGATGGGTGAGAAAACGAAATTTATTTAAATATTCGAAATAAATGCAAATATTTATCGTGCAATAGAGATTTCCCTTTTGGTCCATATAAGGGTGGATGGCAATAAAAATAAAACTCCGACAGGGAACATATAATATACAACATAGATCGTTCCCGTGACCGTTATATAAAAGTTGTAGATCTTGAGAGGTTATTCTATTTCTACGTCCTTTCTCTTCTAAATTACAGGATGCCCCTATATGGGGCATTTTGAATGACCACCGGCCGGTCGCTCTTATCTTTTCACACACTACTGACTTTGGCTTTCATAAAAATGAAAAGAATTCCGCTCTTTTCTCATGTAACTCTCTCTATGTATGTCGTTCATATTTTTTTCCAACCCCACCACCACCACCACCACCATACACCCCGTTTTTATTGGTGGATTCTGTCACTAGTGTAGTGAAAAATGGAATTTCCACAATTTATCGGCTGGGATTCTCACAGATGATAGAGCCAATTATTTGGGAATAGTAAAACGGAAAAAAATTGATTAACAATCCCTTAAATCCGGATTGTTATTGTCGAACGATATGTTGTAAGTATAATAACCCCCTACCCTTCCGCCACCATTTAGTTTCGATGGATTTATGCGGTAAACAGGGCACGTACGGCTAGTTAATTGCGGAAAAACGACGGCGAGGCTCGGGGATGGCGCACACCTTCCGTTTTCCGCCCTTATTTATACACGGCGGATTCGATCTTTACAATGCCCGCTTCTACAAAAATACAGGGCGATTCACTCGGAAATCAACCAAATAACAAATAGGGAGATACTTCATATTGAAGCCTCGTAGCCCAATTGGAAGTTCGCCAAAAATATTCGTTTTAGATATTTTTCCATTCTAGAAAAAATGATAATCACCCCCAAGTGATCCAGTATTAAATAGAGAAAAACGAAAAATAATGATACTCGATCATTTTACATGCATATCCTACTTATGAAAACTGCGACATTGTTAGAAATGAGCTACGGTGTTCTAATTTTGGCCAAATTATCTCCAATAGAAATGTTGCTAATGTAGCTCCATTGAAAGTCTGCCAAAAATGCTTGTTTTAGATTGTGTTGCGATTTTTCAAAACCAAATGACTCACAATAACACATATTTTTTGCTATGTTTCTTATGCCATTCTAGAAAAAATATAATAAATCATCCCCATTATCATCTTTAAGTGGGCAAAAATTGAAATAATCAAAGTTAAGATGCTTTTCCAGTCATTTTGAGTTATTTTACGTGCACATCCCACTCAAGAAAATGACGACATTGTTCAACTTCCAATTGAACTACGGTTCTAATTTTGATAAATTCATCTCTATCGAGGCCTTTATGAATCGTTAAAATAGTTTTGAAAGGACTGGTTTGAAGTGTATTTTTGAGGGATGATCGTGTTGAATCGCCCTGTAGATGGGGAAATTAACAAAGATCGGTTTCTATGTGGTGTAAGCCGGGCCATTTTCAGTCAAAAGCGTTATTGTTGTCAACATTCTATAGAAAGATACGAGGATGGAAAATTGAGAGTTTTCTGTTTAAATTGAGTGGAAGAATAAAAGAATCAGAAGGATGAGGGGCACGAATCGAGACAATTGACAGAAGTCGAATGGACAAATTTCTTATCGATTCTATTCAGTTTATTATCAACGGAATCTTCTTCAACTAAAATCGTTCCATAAAACATTTCAATTAATTTTAATGTTGTTTCATACATGCAGGTACATTAAATGGAAAGTTTTCATGTTTATTTATACATCAGTAGGTGTTTAAAAGTGTTATTATCGCTTCAACTCACGTAGACTAACAATAATTACCTTTCTTGAGAATGTAGACTCATAACTGGCCTGGGAAATACACCGTCTGCTAGACATTGCACCCGCATGAGTCCTTCATCGGCACTCAGCCGTCTCAACTGTAAATTCTTCTCCGGCACTAGAATGAGAAATATCAATTATCAGAACAAACAACAACAAATCAATGCAATTGTAGGCTGCAAAACAATACAATTTAGAAATATCACGGATCTCCGCTTCTGACTCTACAAGTACGGAATTTCTGCTTCTCTAATCGGATATATAACGGAGATTATTAATACAAAATTGGAACTTGAAGGTCTTGTATTTAATAGTCGATATCTCGCTTGTTTGATGATATATTATAATGACTCAAGCGTCATTAGAAAGAGTATTTTAAGGAGCATCCGAAGACGAAAATATAAAAGCCACAACGCTAAACAATCAACAAAGTGTACTATTATTATTATTATCAGTATAATTATACATCTGGTTGTCGATTTTTATCCATTACTATCTACTTTTTTGAAAGCATTAACCGATGTGCCTTTCTTTCGTTTATTTCTTCTTTTGTCGCCTTATTGCTTCTGATTATATCTGCCTGTTGTGAATGCATTATGTTAATGTGTCTTTCAAAAATAACGTCCGTTTATACAGGATGTACAATAAAGATGTTATAGGCCTTTGTTTCTAGTTCTTTAATTGCGAAATTTGTGCAAAATTTGGGAGTTCTGTTTCTGGATCGTTTCAGGTAGATGTGTAATGGAAATTAGAGAAAAACGAATTTTTAATGATCGATATCTCCCTTGTTTGATGCTATATTGTAATGAGTATAGCGGCATTAGAACGAGGCCTTCGAGGAGTATCCAAGGGTGTTTCTTGTTTTGGAAAATTCCAGTTGAGCTGGAGTTGTAGAGAAAAATTTTGAAGTAGGAGTTTTTTTCTTAACTTTTCCAAAATTTCCCCTGTAATTCGGCTAATATTGAAGATTTTGTTAAGATACTTCATGAATTAAAAGAGATCTTCAAATAGGTTAGTTATTTCCCGGAAATTGACAAAAAATTGAAAACCATCCTTTCATTTTTTGCTTCGATAGATGTTTAAAAATTAGAACTTTTCAATACTCGATATCTCCCTTGTTTGATACTATATTGTAATGAGTATAGCAACATTAGAAAGAGGACTTCAAGGAGTATTTAAGAATATTTCTTGTTTTGAAAAATTCCAATTGAACTTTGAGTTACACAGGAAAATCTTGGAGCATGTACTATTTTGATATTTTTGCCTATAATTTAGCAAATTTCATCGATTTTCAATAATTTTCCTGCAATATGTAGCAAATTGAAACGTCTTTTCAAGTCTCTAAGAAACCACCCAACAAACTGTTAGTTTTCTGGAAAATTAACAAAAACTTGAAGGCAATGTGTGAAAAATACCTGTTTCTAATAATCGATTTCTCCCGTATTTGATCAGATATTACATTAACAATAAGTGTAGTAGCATTAGAAAGAGCATTTCAAGGAGTATCTATTTTGAAACATGCTGACTGAAGTCTGAGTTACAAACAAAAACATTAGAGCATGTGTTTTTTCTTAATTTTTCCACATTTCCCCATTTAATTTAGCCATTTTTATTTATTTACCGATTTTTTCGAAAAATACGGCGAATGGGAAGAGCTTTTCAAAACTCTGAAAAGTCCTGCAATAGGTTAGTTAGTTTTCCTAAAAATGGACAAAAATGAAGGATGCATCTTTTATTTCATGCGGTCTCTCAAAAATGTCAATGTAGCATTAGAAGGAGCATTTCAAGCAGTATCTAAAGGCGTTTTTTCTTTGGAGAACTCCAAATGGATTTGGAGCTATAGACGAAATTTTCGACGAGTTAATTTGTTCATCTTTTCCCTGTAAAACTTGGTAAATATTGTCGATTTTTCAATGATTGCAACTGCTATTATTTGACTAGCGATTTGAAAAATATTGTAAGGATTTTTAGGAGGACTCTTGGAGATGATTCTACCAAAATTTGAACCTCGACAAGTTGATCAAAAACGCTCGTTCTAGATAATGTCGTTATTTTTTAAAAAGAATTCAAGCATGTCAATAATGACTCACATTTTTTCCCTTTGCCTCCATTGCATTCTGGAATAAATGCCGAATATTTCTACCCATTCCAATATAACAAAGAGAAAAACGATAAAAATCAATTTTGGGAGCGTTCTTTAGTCATTTTGAGCCATTTAACACGCGTAAGTTATTTCCAAAAATTGCAACATGCTCAGAAATGGGCGTTTTTTGATCAACTTGCTCAAATTGTGTTAAAATGATCTCTAGGGACCCTCTTATAGATTCTTGAAATATTTTTCAAATCGCTTGTCAAATAATGGGAGATACTTTTAACAAATTGAAAGAACTTTCAAATCTCCAAGAAACCTTCCAATAGACCTGCAATCTCCCGGGAAATTTCCAGAAACTGGAATTTCGAAATCTCTCAGAAATTCATCTCTATTTCTGCGTCCGTTTCTGTTTCTTTCCCATCACCGTTAAAATAACTTTTTTAAAAACAGCTTCAGTTGCGCAACATCTCCAACACAATTTCAACACGAAATTAACAAATTGTTTGACAAACACAACTGTCACAACGAGCAAATTAGTTATCTTCAACTATTTTAAAACAATGGTACAATTATCGAGCAACAAAACTGAAACTTTACAATTTCAACTGGTAGAAAGTTAGTGAGAAATTATACGGCGCCAACAACTTTACTATAGGCGAAAGAAGTTTAAAATTTGGCTAATGTTCCAGTCACTTTAGTTTATTAGTAAAAAAATAAATAAAAATAAAAATTGAAAATTAAAACAATATTTCGTTATATTTTATTATGGCAGTTATAGAGTATGGGTGTTATAACAGTTAGATCATAAATCAATAACTTTACTAAATGTGTTTACAATGGCAAAAGTTACTACTTTACGGTCAAAGTGTTAACGCCAACATAAATCCAGTGAATTGCACTACTTCATAATGATTTTGATATTCTGTGCAAGTTTTACAGAAAATCCACATTTACACACTATTTTCCGATAATAACAGTCAACTTTTTCAATAAGTATTACAGAATACAACACATTTATTGTATATTTACACGAAACTACAGTTGACAATCTAATGACGAATAGTAATGATAACTTTTTCGATGACAGTTACAGAATACAACCGTTAAATTTGTTGTACACTGTGTAGACTTTAATCTGTGTAGAATTATATAATGTGGTTTAGACTCATTGTTGAATTATTTACAGGTGTATTTGAGATAAAAACTCCACCACCAGTATACAAAAATAAACATAAAAAAATAAATAAATAAACATTCCAAGTTAATTACGCTCAAGTGGCCAAAAAGACCCTAATTTAACCGACTGTTTAATTAGAGGTGTATCACAGGGATTGTATACGTGGTATTTACAATTTTGTTGACTGGATAGAAATGTGGACAGGGGTGTATTAAGAGCTAAATTAAGCCGATGGGTTGCTCAATAATTAAAATAAATTAGACGATGGCAAAAAAGGGGTTGAATTTATACCGAAAAGCGTTCGAATTTCAGTTCCAAACACTATCCAATGTTAAATAAAAGAAATCAAAATCTAATCAAATCATCGTTGATCTTATCAATAACTTTTATCGTCAAAGTAGTCTATTGTGTAATTGAATTTTTTCGATAATCAATTGAATTCTGGTCTGTATAAAGAAATAAAATGCACTTATCGGTAGATAGATATATCCATTCAATTTTGGTTCAATATGACAATTATAAAAGCAATCGAATGAAAATATTAACAAGCACAATATCAAATTACTGACGTTATTATTAGAAATGATAAAAATCGAATATCTAATAATACTTACAATGAAACGGAATATTTAAATATAGACGAATAAAAGGAGCGACTCTAATAATTGTACGTTATTGTTCGGTTTTTTGCCGATATAAAAGGGAAATATTAATCCATACTTCATAATTTCGAAATTTATACAGGGTGTACCGTGGTGTTTGCAAAATATCATAGTACACCCTGTATAAAGTTTGTTCTTCTGATTGTTTTTCATTGCAAGATACGCCAAGAAAAATCAAATCCAGAGCAGTATAAATCAAGCTACGACTACTGTAAAGCAACGCCACCTGTGGTGTAAAATAGTGTTCTAAGCAAAGACTAAAGTAATAGAATTTAATTACAAAATATCCACCAGATGTTGCAATTTTTGGTTCGTTTCGATTTATTATGAACGTTTATAGTTAAAGTAATTTAACTTTATTATTTGGTCATAATCTGCCCGTTTTATTTAAATTTCTAACCTTAAAACTTCAATTTTGTACAATTTTTTGAATACTTCGAATACAATAGCAGTCTAAAATAATCAAAATCGAAAAAGAAATGCTCACTTTAATAAATAATTCATGAATTCCCATTGAACACTAAGACTGATATTAATCAAATATGGAATTGTAAGGTTAGAAAATTCAGGGAATTTAGTTATGTCAACCCATTGAGGACCGTACAATCTGAAAATTTCAAGTCGGCCGACAGAAAAATTTTAAATTGCATACATTTATCAAAAACTAGGTCGATAGACAATCTTCAGNTGCTATTGTATTCATTGTAATAGGTCATCAAACAATGAAAATATTGCTTAATAAAAAATGGTATTTTTCGGACAATTAATGGAATAAAAGATCTAATGGAGGTCTTCAAATTTTCATCAATTTTCCGAAAATCTAAACAACATACTGCAGTATTTCTTGAAGATTCGAAAATTAATTTTAATTTGCTATATAATATAAGAAGATTGTTGAAAAATCGATAATATTTTCAAAATTATTGAAGAAAATATGAAAAATGAAGAAAAAGTAGGTACTTCAAAATTATCCACTTTAACTTAAGTTTCAATCGAATCTTTCCAAAACAAAAAGCGGTCTTAGAAACTACTCAAAATGTTCATTCTAATGCTATCATGTTCATTACAATACATCATCAAATACGGGAAATATCGATTATTAAAAATTGGCATGTTTCAGACACCGTACCGACAAAAAAATCTAATATGAGCCTTTAAGTTTCTGTCAATTATCCCGGAAAACTAACAAAACTATACAAAAAATTCTTGAAGATTTGTAAAACTCTTTCAGTTCGCTATATAGAGTTAGAAAATCGTTGAAAAATCGATCAAATTAGCTAAATTATAAAGGCAAAAATGGAAAAATTGAGAAAAAACACGCATTTCAAGATCTTCAACTGTAACTCAAAGTTCAACTGGAATGATCCTAAACAAAAACGCCAATAGATAGTCCTTAAAATGCCCTTTCTAATGCTACTGTATTCATTGCAACATATCGCCAAATAAGGGAGATATCGATTATTTCGGACAATCAATGGAAGAAAAGATCTAATGGAGTTCCTCAAATTTCCGTCAATTTTCCGGAAATCTAAAAAACATATAGGAAGATTTCTTGGAATATAGTTTAAATTTGCTACATAATAAAAGAAAATCGTTAAAAAATCGATAAAATTTTCTAAATTATTGAAGAAAATATGAAATATGAAGAAAAAATATGTACTCCAAAATTATCCACTTCAACTTAAATTTCAAACGAATCTTTTCAAAACAAAAAACGCTCTTAGATACTCCTCAAAATGCCCTTTCTAATGTCACTATGTTCATTGCAATACATCATCAAATAAGGAAAATATCGCCTATTAAAATTTGGCATTTTTCACACACTGTATGGAAAAAAGAAAGATCTAAGATGAGCCGTCAAGTTTCTGTGAATTTTCCGGAAAACTAACAGAACTATAGGAAAAATTCTTGAACAGCTGTAAGACTCTTTCAATTCGCTATATAGTGATAGAAAATTGTTGAAAAATCGATCAAATTGGCTAAATTATAAAAGAAAATATGCAAAAATTGAGAAATAAACATGTATTTCAAGATCTTCGTCTGTAACTCAAAGTTCAACTGGTATTTCCAAACAGAAACGTCCTTTTTCCCCAAAAAAAAGGAGCGGAAGCAGAAGCAAAATCAAATTCTAACGTAGCGGAAGCACAAATAGAAATCTACAACATCTCTAACTCTTTTCCATTCAATGTTCTTTACAATCGTTCTCTAAATATAGTCGATTTGATTGCTTTTGTGAATTTTGCACAAATATTATTAGAAGAGGACAAATCATCTAATAGACGAGTCGATTTTCCGATAAGTAGAGAAATTCTGTTATCAATATAGTGGTAACTGTAACAAAACCAATATCCGTTCCAATATCAAATGACCTGAATATTAGCCAGATTGGGGAATTTTCCAATCAAATCGAGGATATTCTAGTTCAAAGCAACGACAACAACTACTACTACAATAACAAGAATTGCACAATTATTCGTTAATTTTTCATCGAAAAATTATCGTCTTTAATAATACGACTGGATTATAGTTTTGATATAGCAAAGTTGCAACTGTTTGCATAGAATATGCTTTTAAACTTTATAAAGTTATGTTAGAGTTTGATAATTCAGCGCCAAGACTAGCGATCTGTATGCTCGTAAATTTATTATCGAGGAAATTGAACGAAAACAAAAACCCAAACCTATCAAATAAGCAACAAAATATCAACGAATCTATTTTATAACTTGATCCATCTTTACTTTACTCTCTCTCTATTTATATTTTATAATAATTTGTCATTTTGATGGATCATCGCTACTAGTAAATGTAAATACATACAACTAAATCATGAATTTCAACCATTAACAATATTTACATTCGTCTGGGTATATCTCTCGAAAAATCAATAAGAATTTAACAATTTTTTAACTTACCAAATACTAGCATGCTTTTAGTTCGTATGTCTTCACTTTGTAGCGTTGAAACTGAACATGTATAGTCCCCGGAGAGATCCGGTCCTGGTTTCAATATATGCAAAGCCCGATGGATACTGTTCGCGTCCACACTAGCTGCATATTCCAGATTTAAACGGTCTTTTAAAATGCCCAAACCTTGGGGACGTTTCTTTAACGCTACAACAATAAAATCCAAATAAAATAACAATTAAACAATAATCGTTAATAATTACCGGGTATCCATTGATAGACTAAAGTTTGATTTTTATTGAAGAACCATTTAACAACCAAATCCTGATCGGTGGCTTCTAACGTGAAATCGCAATCTAAAACAACAGGGGCGCCGTGTCGGATCACTTCAGGGACTTGGAGTTTGTTGATTTTCACACCACTGCCGAGACGAAGCGACGACGCTGTTGAATATCGAAAATTTACCAACAAATTACATCAACTCTCCACCCCTATACCCTTTAGTTTCGATAAGAATTGACCCTTGAAATTTGGGGAATTTTATCGCAGTTGGTATCACTAATTGTTGCACCCCTTGATTATTTATGATTTATAAATTATTGCAAATATCAGGAATGGTATTAACGATTGAAATATTACCGCACTCAAATTAGTTGGGAAATATCTATTTTTATGTA
>JACDRP010000627.1:0-30472 GCA_013841185.1 Hycleus phaleratus | reverse complement strand
ATACGTTTTTCAGTCATTGTACAATCAACATCATCATCTTGGATGATGACGTCTTTCTTCAAGACTTTAACAGCGAATATTTCTTCTGTGTCTTTCTTCTCAGCTAACATCACCTTACCGAAACTACCTTTACCTAAGACTTTAATAAATGTGAAATCATCTAATGTGATTTTATTTAAACTTCGCATTTCTTTCATATCTTTAGCGGTTGTTGCATTTTCTTCGCTTGTTGTATCTTGGGCGGTACTCTGAGCTGATGTTTCACTCGAATTTTCCGCCGGTAATTCCTGAGTACCCGTACCAGACGTGTATTTGTTACGTCTCTGGATCTGTCGATCGGGCGATACTCCTGAAATTTCAAAAAAATCCATATTAGAGGAGAAATGGGAAATAATCGCAACTCGGATTACCGATAGCTGAAAGGACTTCAGCCATTTCTTTCGTGTTAATTCCACAATTATTGGCGATATTCTTTTGGCAACGCTTATGAACATTCAATGAGCATACTTCACATTGTAAACCTTGTCGGATTAGACCATACAATAACGAGCCACAATGGTCACAAAAAGTGAAACGTTTATAGTTATGGACAACGAAACGGTGTGGTACATTCACATTGAATCCAGTATTTGTTAAATTTGACTATTTTGTTAATTGAAAATCAAATTGTATTAATATGTGGGGAATTATAGGGTAAAATTGCCTACCTCATCTTTCATCCCTGGACATTTTGTTAGCACTAATAGGTGACAACGCTTGTGGACCACACAAGCACAAACTGTAAACATATAAGAAGTCAATTTTATACTCATAGGAATGTTTTTATTTCGTTGTTGTTATAACTACAGTAACAAAAGTCAATTGATAAGTTAACTTTCTTTACTTTAGATATAAATCATGTCATCTATAATGTTATTTTTGAAACGTTGCTAAAGTATAGGAAACACCTATGTTTTGGAATTACCTATAATCGACCGATATCTTATAATTCAATAGAAAAATTTGTAGAAAATCGTAAAGAGTTTGCACCTCTTTGAGTTGAGTCTGATTACTAGTAGAGCGTCCAAAAATTTGCTTGGCTTTATTTTATGTCTAAAGGTGCTAAATTTGTCAAAAATACAGTTCAGAGCAAAATTTTTTGAATATTTCTCGGTTGATAACAGACTTCTGAGACTTTTACAATAATCTAAAGAAACTGCTTTGGCTTCATTTTATGTCCAAAAATCCTAATTTGTCAAAATTCACGGATTAAAATCCAAAAAATACAGTTCAAAGCTAAGTTTTCGAATATTTCTCGGTTGAGAATAGACTTCTGAGCTCTAAGCGGACATTAACTCGTAAACATTTCGAAATTTAGCGTAAATTTCGCTTACAAATCAAAATTCGTTGTTGTTATTGTGATTTACTTGTTTTATTTTTGGAGCAATTGAAATCGATGATCTTTTATTAGCACCAAAAGCGGAAATTTCCATTTTTCCGATTCCTTAAAAAAATAACAATTCCAAAAATAATTAATTGAAAATAAAAATACTCCACACATGTGGTCGAACGCAGCGATTTTATTGAATGCAATAAAATTTTGGAAGAGTCGATTCAGTATCACTGGTCGATTTCCAATAGAACCACCCTATCCATTTATAATTCTATCTTTCGCTACTCGTAAAAATTGATTGTTTTGCCCTACTGTATTTTCGTGATGCTGCTTTGTTGAATGTAAATAAAGAATCCGGAGAGTTGTCGAATTGCAATTAATAGAGCGTATAAGAAGATATTTTTAGCTAGTGAAAGGGTGAAAAAATAGAAGATAAATGATGGATACGAATCGAATAATTTTAGTCTGAGCGCACTTGGTGGTGTTCTTTATAAATTATTCGTACCTTGACACTGGTAGCCCTGCTTCCCTAAGCCCCTGCAATATAATTTTTTAATAGACAAATCAAATATTCGATATAATTTGTACCATATGAAATCTCTACAATGCGAACAGAATGTTGGTTGTCGTAGAAATGTTGCCATGAATTTGTGGCCATTAACTTGATGGACTCTTCGACGCATAGCACCACGTCTTCTATTGAAGCCTTGGCGCTCTTTAAATTCCTTTGCATTAGCTCCATCGCCTTAGAATCCAAGGAGAAAATTGCAAAATTAAAAAAAAAATGGTCTAATTGATTTGGAAGAGTTTTACCATTTCGGTTCAATATAACACGAAGATGAATACGGCCGGTTGGTTCCAAATTGACCTAATTCAAAAGAAAACAAGAATAAAGTTTTACGATAAATTTAATGGGGAATTGGAGTGTTCTTAATTCGGTTAAGATAGAAACAGATGTTGAGATTGCTAGTGGATTTCATTAAATTTTTTTCATATTCTATCCGATCTTGTGCACATATTGTAGAATGGCTGAAAGATTAGGATAAATGCGGTTGATTCTAACCTCTAAAATTCTAAAAATAGCTAGTAAACAGATTATGTTCACTGGTTACAGTTTTAGGGTGCAGTAAATCAATATTAGCACCTATAAACAATTACCAATTTCGATCGTCTACCTATCTGGAGGATTTTTGAAATTGCACCATTTTCTCGATTTGATGGAATTGTAATGGGTATTTTGGCTAGGAATCTCACCCAGAAATCCTTATCGTGATTGATCAGATCTTCAAGTGGAATACTACAGTTGGCTACGAAAACGTCAGGCGGTATGGCAGCGTCGTGGAAGACAGTTAATGTCAAATTGGACGCACCATCGACGCTATGTTCGAAATATTCGTTCCAAATGGGGTCAAGTGTTTTAGCTTTTGTTGTTGATTGTGCTACATGGGTATCATCAATATCGATGACAACATAGGGATCTAATACTTGTTCATCAGCTGCTGTAGTCCTTCCAAACGTCATATTGTGGCGTCTAGAGAAATCTGTCGGCCTTAGACCTTGTGCTTCATATAATTTTATCTGTACGGTCCCAGTGAACATTGTTTTACACTATTAGAAAAACACACACACACACGCACAAATACAGACACAATATGTTAACGGCGCGCCAGTCAGATCAGAAAGAAAATAGGGAAAATAACACAACTAAAAGCTCAATTATTTATGTCGTTTTTTTGATATCAATCAATAGAGAGGATGGAGTTTATATAACAAAAACAATAATTTTTAAATCGCCGTACAAGACGGATCACCTTTTGATTGAACACACGATAGAACCTTTATACCTTTAGATTTAATTTATTTAAATCGAAAGGCAGACGAAGTGGAAAGAATAAATATGATGATTATTGTAGTGATGATGATGATGATGATGACAACGGCGACGACGACGACGACGACAACGACGCCGCGACGCCCGTTACAACTCCCCAAAAACTGACAGACGTCGTCGGAATATAACCGACCAATATCCCAATCTTGTATCACCACCTCCACCATCACCGACGCCGCCGTCACCTCCCACAATCTCCCAATGTTTTCCTACTCTGGTTTAATACAAAATTGATGCGCTCGATGTTTTACCAGGATTGCGAGCAAAGTTGTCGCTCGATAAATATCGAAACAACCAAAAAATTTTCGAACAATCAACTATGTAGCAATAAAATTGACTACCAATTAAGGTAGTTGAATTCATTTGGCATATTTGTAAATTGATGGAAATTTGTAGAATTGGGTTGTCCGGAAAATGGGTCAAAGTGATCAATTTTGATATCGCCCTGTATCGGGAGTTGTCCAGCTGGCGGGAGGAGGAGTGTAGCAGGAATCGGGGATTTGTTGCCGGATTTTTAGTGGCGTCATCTCTGGTAAGGAGGCTTGGAAATTCCTGCTAGATGATGTTCGATCTTGCAGTCTCCTGCAGTGATTACGTTAGCGCTTACTGAAACGGTATTATCTGTTGGAAATACATAACGGTACAGTGGTGGGCTTACCGAATAGCACTGTGGGAAAGGTGTAGAATGGGTGTATGAGTGTATTTGTGTGGTTGTGTGAGTGCGGACGAGCGCGGGCGCCGTCGCCGTCGTTACCGTCTGTCTGTCATCGTCGTCGTCCATCCATGGCTGTCAAGAAACGGGTTGTGTTTTACGTTGTGCCCTCACGAATTCCTCTATGTAGTCATTAAAACAATAAATAGTTTATTTTTTTGTTCTCCATACTCTTTCACTTCTCCTGTGTGTGCATGTGTGCGTGTTAATCCATTATTAATCCGACCAAGTGATGCACTAGAGAATTTAACATTGTGTCTATGTGTGTGTCATCTGTTCACCTGTACAGAGAGATTTCCAAACGTAAAAAATACTACAATTATGGTTTAAAATCAATTTTTGATGATTTATTGAAACAAGAAGAACGTCTGTATGTGTGCGTGCGATAATTTTTCTAATTAAATCCGTTGTGGAAACTCCAATGTTTACGGGTACCGTCCGCATTAAAATATGCGAAGCCCAAGGCTTGCGGCCAACCGATTGTTCCAAACGTCTAAATATGACATTTGGCAAACAAACCGACGAACAATTAATGGATCCTTATGTTACAATCGATGTGGATGATACACATGTAGCCCAATCAACAACTAGACAGAAAACATTAGATCCAGTATGGAATGAATATTTTGAATATGGCGTCGAGAACGCCAAGACGCTGACGCTTACTGTGTTCCATGATGCTGCCATACCACCCGATGTCTTTGTAGCAAATTGCAGTATACCATTCGAGGATCTACTCAATAAAGAAAAAGAGGAATCCGACTTTTGGGTAAGCAATTGTTATCATTTTTGGACTTGCCAAAGCGTCAATTTCAACTGGAAAAGTTTCTGACTGGCTGCCTTGCTTATAGGTGAATTTGGAGCCCAAAGGCCGGCTCCACGTCCGAATAGACTTGAAATTAACAACGAAAGACTACCATGGAGCCAAACCGAGAGAATTCAAAGAACGCCAAGGCTTCAATCGCAGACGTGGTGCGATGCGTCGCCGTGTCCATCAAGTTAATGGCCACAAATTTATGGCAACATTTTTAAGACAACCCACATTCTGTTCACATTGTAAAGATTTCATATGGTATGTTCTTTTAATTATATCCAAATTGAATCTAAATACAAAACAGCAAAAAGGGGCATGATTGTTTATTCGTGATTAACGGGTTCAAATTTTGTTATTAATAAGCCACAAATATACAAAATGTTTTGAAAATTTTGGGGGGCTTTTAATATTTTGGTGGTTTTATTTTCAGGGGTATAGGCAAGCAAGGCTATCAATGTCAAGGTACGATAAAAAAAACTGTCTATTGACCCATTTTCAATGTTTATAAATGTTTATATTTCAAAATGCTTGTATTCTTTTGGTGTTAGGTTCCTGTTATTAACCCTATTGATAGTTTTATTCAAAAATTATCCCCCAATTAAAATTCTGCTTAAAAATGCTTTTGCTCAATCTATAAAATTATAAAAATTTGCATGTGGTTCTTTTATTAATTTCGAAATATTTTTTTTAATTTGCAGCACCACTGGCATGGCTGACTTATTAGCTTTTTTAATTTTATTTGTAAGTGACTTGTATTTTAATTTATTTAAGAATATTCTACCTACCTATTGTCCCAATGAAATTTTACAAAGGACATTAGGTATAAGACTACAATTATAAATAGCCTTTAGCTTTCTTATCTGTATTATTGTGCCTCAAAAGACGTCAGGAATATTTCGGAAATATTCTATCTCTAATTAAGTTTTTTTAATTAGTACTAGTTTCATTTTTTTTTGGAATTGGTGTTGATTATAATTTTCTTCCAGTTTGTACGTGTGTTGTACATAAACGATGTCACCTTCTAGTTGTAACAAAATGTCCAGGAATGAAAGATGAGGTATTTTCTTCTAAATTTAACTGTGAAAAATATAAAATTTCGTAAAATTCTAGTCTAGTCAACAAAGTACAAGATTTAACGTGAATGTACCGCACCGTTTCGTCGTCCATAATTACAAACGTTTCACATTCTGCGACCATTGCGGCTCGTTATTGTATGGACTGATAAGGCAGGGCCTTCAATGCAAGGAATGCAATTTGAATGTCCATAAGCGCTGTCAAAAAAATGTCGCCAATAATTGTGGCATTAGCACGAAACAAATGGCCGAAATCCTATCATCGCTCGGTAATATTTAGAAAATTCTTATCAATTCTTATCAAGATTTAAACGTATATCCAGGTGTATCTCCTGATAATCCAACACCTAGACGGAGCAAGTACGTATCAGGATCCGGGTCAAATGGTTCGACAAATTTCGAAAGCAGTACCGAAAATCAAACGACAGAAGAGGAACGCGAACAAAGCGAAGAGAGATTAGCGAAAATTTCAATCGATGAGAAACTTTCAGGTGATTAATTGTCGGTAGTTGCTTGTTATTTTATGAAATTGTCGAACATTTCAGGCGATAATTCGGAGCGTAAAGGCAAATCGAAGATAGGCCTTGAAGATTTCAATTTTATCAAAGTTTTGGGCAAAGGCAGTTTCGGTAAGGTGATGTTGGCTGAAAAGAAGGATTGTCCCGAAGAAGTCTATGCTGTTAAAGTCTTGAAGAAAGACGTCATCATACAAGATGATGATGTTGATTGTACAATGACTGAAAAACGTATTCTAGCATTGGCAGCTAAACATCCGTTTCTAACAGCATTGCATTCGTGTTTCCAAACGAAAGATCGATTGTTTTTCGTTATGGAATACGTGAATGGGGGTGATTTAATGTTTCAAATACAACGTGCCCGTAAATTCGACGAGCCACGTGCCCNTGAAAAGAAGGATTGTCCCGAAGAAGTCTATGCTGTTAAAGTCTTGAAGAAAGACGTCATCATACAAGATGATGATGTTGATTGTACAATGACTGAAAAACGTATTCTAGCATTGGCAGCTAAACATCCGTTTCTAACTGCATTGCATTCGTGTTTCCAAACGAAAGATCGATTGTTTTTCGTTATGGAATACGTGAATGGGGGCGATTTAATGTTTCAAATACAACGTGCCCGTAAATTCGACGAGCCACGTGCCCGTTTCTATGCAGCTGAAGTGACTTTAGCGTTACAATTTTTACATAGAAATGGCGTAATTTATCGCGATTTGAAACTGGATAATATCCTATTGGATGCTGAAGGCCATTGTAAATTAGCCGATTTCGGTATGTGTAAAGAGGGAATTTTGGACGGGCTTACAACTACAACATTCTGCGGAACTCCCGATTATATCGCTCCAGAAATTCTACAAGTAATTATCTAATTATTTAATTATTTTAATTAATTGATTGTTTGAAGGAATTGGAGTATGGTGCTAGTGTCGATTGGTGGGCTTTGGGTGTTCTAATGTACGAAATGATGGCCGGCCAGCCACCGTTCGAATCGGATAACGAGGACGATCTATTCGAATCAATCCTACACGATGATGTCCTCTATCCGGTTTGGTTAAGCAAAGACGCTGTCAGTATTTTGAAAGGCTTCATGACGAAGAATCCGAGCCGACGGTTGGGTTGCGTTGTGGCCCACGGTGGAGAGGCGGCAATCCGTTTGCATCCGTTCTTCAAAGAGATCGACTGGATTGCGTTAGAACAGAGAAAAGTCCGGCCGCCGTTCAAGCCGAAAATTGTAAATCACCAACAATTCTAATGATAGATTTTTAATGTTGTCGGATTTGCAGAAAAGCAAGAAAGATGCCTTGAATTTCGATACGGAATTCACGAAAGAAGAACCAATCCTAACGCCTGTCAGTAATGAAGTGATTCATTCAATCAATCAGGAAGAATTTCGTGGATTTTCGTTTGTTAATCGCGACTATAATCCATCAAGATTAGATTTATAGATCTGTTTTTTCTAACATAACAGAAAGCCATAATTTGTGCAATTCCTTGTTCCTTTTCGAAATAATTTATTTGCTTTCCCCTCCCCCTATACAACTGTTATTTATTATATTAATTTATCTATATTTTAGATAAATTTGGTCGAGTAATCGGCTCAAGCAAAAGATAGCACAAAAGCTTAAAGCTTTAATTTTATAAGAAAAACAAAAATTATATGAATAAAAAAATATATATGTAAATTACCAGTACTCGAGTAGTTGAGAACAAGTAGTTGATAGAATTCATCCAAAAGTTCCAATTGTGCTAGTTTTCGTTGTATTTTATTTATTTCTATATTTTTTTGTTGGAAAACAACAAAAAAGTGTAGTTCAGTGCTTTAGATCGTATCACTTTAAATTAAACAGAGAGAATTATTGAAATTTCCCCAAGAAATTTCGTAATCTTTCAATTCTAGTCACTGAATGGCCTATGCTCTGTAAATATCACACATCACAAAACATACACGACAAAAGAATTGGTTCATTCAATTTCTAGGCGCCTATAAGTCTTGCCGTATAGTTTAAAAAAAAACCAAAGATCTTTATTATTTTTCCAAAAAAATGTATAAATGTTAATATATATAGTTTATGAAATATTAATTTTATGAAAAATGCCATAAGTGCAATATTATTAATATCTCAAGGAGGGCTTTAAAAATATTCAGCATATCTCTATTATTTTCCTTTGGAAACTCGTGATATTTCCACAATTCTGCTTATCGTAATTCGACGAATTTTCGTTTATTTCAACCAAATTCTAGTAATTTTCCAAAAATCAACTAAATACATTTCATTGAAATGTAAATATTGTTAAAATTATGAGAAAAATATTAAAAAAAAAACAGATGTTTTAGATATTTATTAATGTGAATGCTTAGAAGTAGTACGAAGAAGAATAATGAACGAATATATGAATTAACCCAATAATATTAGTTCATGTCTAGAAATCTCTCTTCTCTCTATATCACTGATCAGTGTTTAGCACCGAAAAATTTTGGAGATTTGGTGGTGTTAATTTGATTATTTTCAATAATTTCCTCGATAGGCTTTGCTTGTTTCCGTTTTGCCTAATTTCCCAAAGATCCCATTAAAATCTCCATCATTGATTCTGTACGATTTTTTAGTCTCGATTTCTTTTATAAATCATTTGCTTAAATGATAAAACAAAGCTTATGTTGCATACAGTGTTGTGCCAAACCGTTGTGTCCACTTTTGTGAATAATAGAAATAAGACAAAACATACCAAAAAAATTGTCGCCATTCAATTTGCACCCTTCCTACCCTATTTCTATTTATATAAAAAATAAGGGAGAAATAACCGTTTCCTTTCCTGTTTATTCAGAAATTGATAAATGAGAAAATGAAAAAAAAATAAAGGAGTCCTATTGTCTCGCATTGTTATTGTTTACATCATATTTGTACTAGCAGTGTTATATCAATGGTGTATCTACTTCTCTGATGTACTAAGTTACAAAAATAAACATTATTTAATGTAATTTAGGCTGTTTTTTAGCCCCCATTTGCCAAATTTTTGAAATAATTAACGATCAAAATATATCAAAAATTCTGGCTTAGCGGAAAATCTCAAAAACGTCTCACAACAGAACAAAAATTTGTTAAACTTTCGGCTTGAAGAAATTGAAATTTTGATTTAAAATCAAAAATTGGACGATGGATTGAATCTGATGCAAGTTAAACTTCAGCCGAGTAAATTTGGCACTCAGGTATAGCAAAATTCGGCTCAAAAACTGATTAAAAATGCCTTTTTCCCACAGCAGTGGACGACGGATTGAGTCTCTGATGCAAATTCCAAAATGATCCCCGGTATAGCAAGAACTTGAATAATTTTCCCGAATTAAGTTAGAAGATTACTGTCCACAAAGGTTGGTGTTTATTTCAATAATTTTGTCCAAAAATATTCCAAAATCCGACTGTCTAGTTTAGCAAGTTTCGAAAATATGGCAACTCTTCAATTTCTTTGCCCGGCAAAATTTGTAACACTTCTGCTTTAGAAGAATTTTTTATTTAAAATCAAAATTCAGCTCAAAAATTGATTAAGTGTTTTCTTTCACAGCAGTGGACTTCGGATAGAATTTCTCAACGAGCTTCAAAAAGGCTAAATTTTGCGCAGATTAAATTAAATTGAAGGCGTGTTCCTTTCACAAAGGTTACCGTTGATTTCACTAGGAAAATCGTGAATTCTTTAGATTTTTTGTGCAGCATGGCTTGCAGGTTTTCAACGTTTTAAAACGCTCCAAAATCAATTATTCTGCATCGACCTGGCTGTAACTATAGAAACACATCAAATATTTACCGAAAAATGCCGAAATCAGCCAACAGAAAATTGTATGAAGAATTAAAATCAAAACTCGATGAAGATCGACTGTATTGGATTAGAAATGACGCAAAAATCCGTGCCGTAACCGCATCGAAAAGTTACGACGAATTTCGGTAAGTTTGTTATTTTTTTTTGAACAAATCGATTTCGTAATTGAGTGGAATTTAGTGACATTGTAGCTGCTGCACATTTGAAGCCGGTAACAAAGGAGAATAAAAAACAAGATTAATAATTAACTGGAAAAATTATGTATTGATTTATTTTTTTTGTTCTTTTCAACACGAAAAAACCCAATTTTACAAAATCCAAAACCTTAACAACAGAAAAAAATTGATTAATTACATCAAAGCCTCATGTTAATATCCAAATAAAACTCTTTAAATATTCTATTAAAGCAAACGGAACAATTTTGCAAGTTTCTTTTTGCTCCATGACAAAAAAAGACTCGTAACAAGATCCTTATCTATTATATAAAAGTATAAATCATAAAGTTTTATTTAGAAAAAAATCCAAGAGAAAGTCTATTTTCTGGGCTGTTGGATGTGATTAATTGGTTTATTTGGTACTAAAATTGGTGGTTTCTCCTTGTGGAAACTCTGGACGGCCTCGGCTGGAAAATCAGCATGTCCTTTGGGCACAGCACCGGAAATTGTCGTGTTCTTTGGTGGACTAGAAGACACAGTTATTCCAGTTGTATCCTCTGTTAGGCCGCCGGAATCTTTTCTAGTTTTATGTTGTGTTATTCGCATACCACCAGCTTTTACTGCATCGTTAAACACAGAAAAATAAGTTATAATTATATTTTTGCATATGGCATATTGTGCAAATAAAAAAAATTGAAATAATAAATAAGCTCACCTGCAGGAGGATGGCCTGCTTTTAATTCACATTGATTTTTACCAGGACTCGACATGTTTCTCCTTCGTATACCAACAATATGGAACGTTTAGAGATTTTATTTTGATATTTGTGCAATTAAAATACACGTAGACAAATATTGTTATCACGTATTATACACTGTTGTTGTTTTGTAAATGTTTTGCGTCTGACTACGAAGGACATCGGGCTGTTTCCAAACAATAGTCGAGTTGTAAACCACAATTTAGCTAAATTACAGATAACTAAGCAAGATAACTAAGATTTGAAGTGACATCTCTTGTTTACCAATTAAATTGCTTTAAAATCAACAAATTTAGCACCTTATTCTGGTTATTATCCAGTTTAAAATATGAAGAAACACGTAAAATAAGTTTTAAAACTTACAAATACTCAAAAATATAAATACGAGTGAAATTAATTGAAAAATATTCCGACTCTACAGTTTCCTGCTAATTTAGTTACATAAAACTACAATAGATGACTAACAAAACTTGACATGCACTAAAGGTTGTTTCACATATAGACGTAAAGTTTCAAGTGCAACATTGCCAAATTTGTGTGAAATTATCGATAAAAAGCATTAAAATGACAAGTTTTTAATTAATTCGAATAGCTTGACGAAAATTACAGTAGTATAAAGTTTTGAATTATCTGCCAACTTTACAATTCTAAAACTAGTAACTTTTATATATAAAAGGTTAGTTAAATTTACATCCTCAAGTTGGTACCAATGACTCACCGCATATAACCTCAAATTTTATGTATTTGACGGTGTGTGGTGAGGTGTTCTTATTTTTAATATTATTATTATTATTATTTTATTATTTGTGAAATAATTTTTATTGCGAATAGGTAATGTTTTATAACTCTTTACTTAAATTATCCCGTTATTGTTTCAACAAATTTTTTAGAATGGAACTAAAATTCCAGTTCTATTGCTACAAAATCCAGGAAAACTTTAAAATTCGGTAGATTAACTACAAAATTGGCACTACTGCGATCCAGATTGGTGTAAACCAAGCCTAAGTATCCAGATGTGTGGAACATGCGTTACATGATTACGTTTACATCTTATCAAATTGTCAGATGTAAACAAAGTCAGCCGCATTTGAAATGTTTTAACAAGAGAATCACAAAATTCGACTTATCAGCAGCTTATTTTTATAAAATTTTTAAAATTTCTGTAGATAAATAATTGATAAGCACACCACAATTTTGAGATAATCAAAAATTACAAGTAAGTAAATTTGATAACTGACGTGTTTTTATTAATTATCAAATTGTAGATAAACGATGATGGCTAATCAAATGGGCAATGACGTATACCATCTACCGACAATACTACCATTACCATTACCCGATAAACAACTAAAAGATATTATCGAGAAAGCCAAAGATTGGGCCCTAATGCATGGTGTATCGATGAGACCGAAACAACAATTCTCGACTGATTCCATACAATTTGCGCCATTTATTCTATTACCAACGGCATTTCCAGGGAAAGAATTCAATAAAGCCGTCGAAATACAGAGCATTTTGAATGAATTGATGCATAAAGTTGCACATCATCGTGAATTCCTAACGAAAAGTCTAGAGGAGACGATTAAAGTCGACGAATTCACTAGGAATTTGTTCAAAATCTACGAAACTGTAGAGGATGAAGGAGTCACACAGGTAGGCGTGTTTTTCAAAGATTTTCCAGTTAAATAAATTAAATAAATCATCAATTTATCCTGTGATCGATGATACAAAACTAACCGTATGTATATCTGGTTGCCTACAGTGTTAGGGGTTAAAACTAATTTTCGGGGGTTATTTTGTTTCCAATTATTTTCATTCAAGGACCTTAAATTGGGTCTATTAAGATCGGATTTAATGCTGGAAACTAAATGTAATAAAGCCGAATCGTCTCAATCGGATCTACCGTATTGTTGCTGGAAACAAGTTGAAATTAATACAATTGCCTCAGGTTTTGGGTGGTTAGGGCCGGCTTCAAGGGCTATACAGAGGTAATTTTGGCGCATTACAAATAATTGGCAATGAATGAAATAATGAAGGTGTTGAGTTTAATTGGAGAAAATCATCAATTTTTGTATAGTATTGTCGATTATTGTTTCTTTTATTATTTCAGCGATTTTCTTTGGGTCTTTTACGTTCCGATTATATGCTACATTCAACAAACAACACAATAAAACAAGTTGAAATTAATACAGTAGCTTCTAGTTTTGGTGGAATTTCAACAAATATTTCAATATTTAATAGGTATGATCTTTATTTTTCTCTGTTTAGTTTAGATTCTATCACACATGCACCCTTCATTGTTCAATTCATTTGCACTTCAATTGAATTTTAATTGAAGACATTTTTATAAATTGAATTCATTGAATTACAGATACATTTTAGAGGAACTTGGCTATTCGAATCTTATCAAAAATGTGAGTTGTTTTCAATCACAAATTAAATCGATTAATTTATAAATTTGTAGTTGCCTGAAAATGGTGCCTTATATGGTTTATGTCAAGGTATGATCGATGCTTGGAAACTTTATAAACAACAAGAATCTGTGATTTTATTTATTGTTGAAAATATCACTTACAATATTTGTGATCAACGTTTTCACGAATTCGAAATACGTAAATTATGTCCGAATGTTCGTGTAATACGACGTACGTTAACTGAAATCGCCGAAAGAGCCTCATTGGGTTCTAATAAACAATTATTGATGTATTTAAATTAGAATTTTTGGTTATTTTTGTTAATTTCGATTGATTTTAGTGATAATTATGAAGTGGCAGTGATCTATTTTCGGGCTGGTTATGAACCTGGCCATTATCCAACGAGTAAAGAATGGGATGCCAGATTATTAATGGAACGGTAATTTTATTAATATTAGAGATGTTACGGATTAGGTTTGAGGGTTCTGTTTCTGTTTTTGCACATTTATAAACGGATATTTACCCGAATTTAAGTAGGTTTTCGATCGATCGATTAGCAGTCATCAGTACCGGACTCGATCATTTTTGTCCCGGTGGTGATTCAATTTCAATGATTTTCTGATAATACAGAAGTTTTGCGGAAAATTGACAATTTCAAGTTTTGTTGCTTTATTTATTTTTATTTCCGCTTTGATTTCTGTTTCTGCTTCCGTACTATCTCTAATTAAAGTAGTAGAAATTTGATTATCGATCATTGTAGATCACGAGCTATAAAATGCCCATCAATCCAATACCATTTAGCTGGAACGAAAAAGGTGCAACAATCACTAGCCCAATATGGTGCTGTAGAACTCTTCATACCGGAATTGAATAAAGCCGAATCGGTTAAAGAAATCTTCACCGGCCTTTATAGTCTTGAACGTAACGAAATCGGCGATAGAGCCATACAAATGGCGTTAGATGATCCGGAACGTTTCGTTTTGAAACCACAACGGGAAGGTGGCGGTAATAATATTTACGGTAAAGACATACGTGATGCTATCCTAAGAATGAAAGATACCGATGAACGTTTAGCTTGGATTTTAATGGAACGTATCCAACCACCATTATCAACAGGTTATATGATACGTCCCGGTGGTTCTGACGTACCGGATTTGGTTGATTTGATATCAGAATTGGGTATTTTTGGTGTTGTTATCGGGTAATTTTTATGGTTTCTTTCGATTCGTTTTTTTTTGATTATTTTAATTTGTAGTGATTCGAAAAGTATTGTTGTCAATAAACAAGTGGGTCATATGTTGAGGACGAAGGTATCCACGGCTAATGAGGGTGGAGTTGCTGCCGGTTTGGGTGCCCTTGATAGCCCCTATCTAATAGATTGTTGAACGATTCTAATTTAATAAACTCCCATTCGAATATTGAAGGTAATTCTTCATTTTTAAAAATAAATATTTAGCTTTATCATAATTTATTTTCTGTTCAAAACGATTACATAATTGTATTTGTGTATTGTTGATTCGCACTATTCGATGTCGCACGAATCGAAAAGCCCCTTCTGTCTCATCCGCTCAAACTCGTCTTCTATTTCATATTGCCTTTAAAATCGATAAATTATCAAAATTTTGTTGAATCCCCCTAATAACTCACCGATAGAATTCAGCATAGGCCCTCTTTTGTCTATTGCCATAAACAAATTTCATGTATATAAATGCCGCAAATACACTAACACCAACCATGGTTAAATTTCGTTTGATTTGGGCATGAAGAAGGCCCCTCAGTTGGGGCTTGGGGATTTTCGAACCGGTTGAACATTCGGCCATGTTTTCTCCACTATTTTATAATCGGAAAAATTCGATTGATCGGCGGTGATGCAGCGCGTTTCCTCAACTGAATGCTTATCACGAGTTATCTAATCTAAAAATTTGTAATCTATCGGAAAAAATCGGTTTGTATTGAGAAAATGAATACGTACGTGCAACCTCGATACGCGCCAATGTCGGTGTGATTTGTTTGGTTTATGTGCAGTTTCCTAGGAAAGTTGTAAATTTGTTAACAAATGACAAAATCAATAGCCACTAATTTTTATTTGAATTGTTTGTTATTTTATGCCTAAAACATTTCTATTCTAAACAAGAAAATCGGAAGGAATTGCAATTGAATGCAAATCTTGTGGGGAGGAGGCTTTGCAATACTGCAATTTAGAACAAAGATGATTTCATGCTTAAAATAAATTTACATTAAACATAATGTAAACAATAGAAATCAATGTTACTTTGGCTATTCAACGTTAATAATTTTGGGGAATTCCGTGGGTTTTTTGCATAAATGCATATGTTCTGTTTGTATTATAATTCTGTCTCTAAAGGAGTTCTTAGAGGTCATAAAATTATATGGGGCTAAATTTTCATCCCTAAACTATCTGATTTTGTCGTCCTCAAGGAGAAAATTTCGAAAATCTTCCTGCAATCCATTTTCCAAACATTCATACTGGATTATTCAATCCTCCAACTCTACAGAAACAAGAGGATGGCCCATTAAAAGTGCAAGTTCTAATGGAAGTTTTAGAAATTTGATTTACAACTCTTTTTCAATCTTAACTACTTCTAGGAAATACCCTTGGTGTATGGGGTAGTGCCCTTACTTTATTTTAAATGAAATTATATATTTTTATTGCTTATTTAGTTTACTAATTGTAAGCCTTATTTGGTCTATTGTTCATAACCCTCTACTTGATGCTATCCCTAAAGGATATATTTGCTAAGTTAATTATCTCTGTGGGAGATCTGCGTACTTCCATACAAATTACTTTCTCTATTTTATTACCCCTTTCCTTCACTAGTAAACCAGATGGGGTAACTTATTGCATATTTAGACTAGTCTAGTTTCCGAAATTTTTGACTTTAGTGTTTGATTTAAAATTCGTACTTTTGGACTGTTGGTAGACAATCAAAATTTGCAACTCAACTACAATTTAGCCCGAGTTGTGGCCGGGGACCAATGGGTTGCAAAAATCGGGACAAGAACTGAAAATTTAGGATCGTCCGGAAAATTCGGGTCTTTGCTAACGATTATGGCGTTATAAAAATAGAAATGTGAATAAACGAAAAATTAATGAAGTTTAATAATTAATCGAACAAACGAAAAAACACCCAATTAGTGTCAATAATACTAAAAGGGAAATAATCGAGTTCCATTTATATTTCATCACTCATTCTCGAATTACATTTTATAACAAAGACCTAATTCAATAAATACTTTATAAAAATAACTTCCTCATAAACGTCCAATAATTAATTAAAAAGCTATTATCACAAATTAGTACAATTTTCAGCAACACCACTTATAAACAAAGAATAAAACTACATTTTTATAGAAAGACTAGGATTTTTAGGATAAAAAAAGTCTTGACATTGAGACAATTTTATAATTGTGGTGTTTTTTTGAATCTGTATGTCGAAAATGTTGCACGCAACAATTTCCACCGATACACCTAATGTGCGACACTTATCTCAGACAATTGAGCTGATTATACAATAAAATTAAATCTATCACATTCATCCATTAAAATCTCTTTTGAAAAGAGTCATTTATAAATTACATCGTCTTCAAGACGTTATCATTATGATTCAAGGCTAAACTACCAATTAAAGCTATCAATGTCCGGTCCAGCCAGGTTACCGGGTTTGGATAAATTAAACCGCCCTCATAGAAGCCTAAATGACCACCATGCGCCAATTCTATGTACAACATATTATTCTTCTCGTCTATAAAACAATAGAAATTATCAATTTTATCAAATAAATCGATAAATACGTACAGACTAGATTCCGGATTGGTTCAAGTAATGGTTCCGGTACAATCGGGTCATCTTTAGCGTTAATAAAAATAATCGGTTTATTAATATTGTTGATATAATTAATACTAGAGCTCCATTTGTATAATTCGGTGATTGTTTGGAATTCGTGTACTTTCCTCGTGTAGGCTTCATCTAATTCGGGTAGAGTTGCAGCCGATACAATTTCATGTTCGTTCAATTTGTAACGGGATTTTGTATCGTCCGATAATAGAACATGACGGTGTCTCAATATGATATTTTTCACATTTTCGGTCATCACGTACAAGTAGAAACGGCGGAAATTTTGCCAATTCAACAACCATCGGGTGTTTCTAGAAATAATCGACAATAATTAAGCAAATTATAATTCAAAGACGGGATTAGAAGTCGATTTCTCGTTAATTTTTGGTGATAATTCAAACTTTTGGGCTTGTTCGAAAGAGCAATTCAAGCTGCATAAGTTGTGGAAAATGTTAGCCGTTTGCAATGATTATAGCAAATATCTAGAAATTTGCCGGTTTAGTAGTTTTCCAGAAAATTAAAAACGGTAAAATTCCAGTTGAATGTAGCATTTTCTGGAAACTTGAGGCTTTCGGTAAATGCGACATCTAACTGTTGATTTTCAAAAATGCGATTGGATTCTTTTTTGGAATTCTACCGGATAGCTCTATCAATTTGCTATGGGGGAATAAACGGAAAACGTGCTTCTAGATTTTCATCGATAACTCAAAATTGCCACAACATCCTCCAAAACTATTAAATCTCTCCTACGCGACTTGAAATGCTCTTTCCAACAAGCTCCAAAATTTGCATTTTCGTTGAAAAATAAACGAGAAATCCTTCTTCAAAGTCTACAGTAATCTTGGCGCTTAAATTGAGACTTACTCAATTGCGCAATATCCTTGACATATTGATATACCACCAATTATATTGTTAGGACGATCACGATCCATTTCGCCCAGATATTTAGTAACCAAATTACCACCTAAACTAAAACCGACACATACGATTTTTGTATTCGGATGACGATAAGCCAGATTCGCTACCATCTCATGGAAATCATTAGTTTGACCTATAATTTAACTTAATTAAACAAAAAAAAATGCATTAATTATAAAATATTACCATAACTGAAAATACGTGGTGATGTCACTGGTACACTATGTAAAGCACCAACATGATTCAATACAGCACACCTATAGCCGTGACATTGAGCCCAATGTACAAATGTACGTATGTAAACACTCTCCGATGTATTTCCAATACCCGGACAAATAGCCAACGATAAATCGTCTAAAATTGGAAATTCTTGAATTATTTCCGTTTAAATCGATTAATTTATAATAACTACCTTGAAAACTATTATCTAAAGGTTGGTACATATCGTAAGTTAGTGTGGTCCCGTCTTTTAATGTTAAAAATACACGTTCACCAATAGGCCATGGACATTTCACTCTACCTATTACACTGTGTAAAATCGTTTGGACATGTCCACTGAAGCCCCATAATCTTGTCGGAATATATCTGAAACAAATATTAATATTTCATTAAAAAAATTGTTTTGAAAGTGAATTCTAGGTCAAAAGTGGGTGATTTCATAATTTATATTTAATGCTGATTATTTCAAGCAAACAATAACGATTAATCAGCTTATTGTCATACGGAAAATTGTTTGATTAATTAATTGAAGAACCATTTAGATTTTAGGTGAAATATAATTTTCAGTACAAAATCTAAGCAATAACCGGATTTTGTTCGTAAAATTTCAACGATTATATAATTGAGTGAGTCACGATGATTTCATCGATAATTCCTGTTTTGGTAGCGGACATCCTACCATAAAAACATTTTAAAGCCATTCAACCTTCAATTCATCGGGAATTGGTCAAAAACGCTCGTTTGGACGTGTTTCCAAAAAAGCTATTGATTTTTTCGTTTTTCTAGATTTTCAGGAATAGATAGGAATGCTGCTTTATTTTCTAAAAGGCGTTTTTGACCATCTTCCCGATTAGCTACCAGGTTCAAATTGTGGTAAAATCACCCCCAAGGATGCAAAGAAGTCTCTAAATCATCTAAATCATCAAATTACTTTGTATTCTAATCATCAATTTAATCTCTAGTGTACTTCCAGATAAAATACGGTTAATCTGGAATAATATCCAAGTTTCTTAGTAAATCGGACTACTGATATGAATCGTTTTACTCAATTATTTCTGGGAATTTTTTTAAAGAAACCTTGGCTCAATTATGGTAGGTTGTTTATACTGCGTAGAAAAATCGGAGTTTAATTTTATATCCATTTATCTTTTATTTGTTGAAGAAATAAAATCAATATAATTTTATTTGTTCGATTAATCTCCAAGTTGGGAAATCTCGTCTAAGACTACGTCTAAAGTTTATTAATTGAAGATTTTATCTTTCTATTTACTCAATTTATTTCCAAATAGATTCAGAATAGCCAGTGAACGGTAAACTATTGCATTTAATTATAATTTCACTAAAAAATATGGAATATTTCGTGTTCAAATTAATCAGTATGTACCGCTAATTTATCGTTAATAATCAATAATTAACACTTTAAGAAAATTTCGTTACTTTTCTGTATATCAATAATACATCTAGTTTCTGTAATTTTCAAGGGTGAGGTGAGGGGGATAGAAAAAGCAATGTTAAAAAACTGATTTCAATCGATTTTCCGAAAAAAATCGATTTATTGGACGTATACTGTGGGCTTTATAAAAAAAATAGGTTTATTCACATCACCAGATGGATTCTCAGGTTGATTTCACGCCTTCGTTCATACATTACGGAATAATTTTATAAATATCGCAACGTTTATTTTTGTACGATATTCATAAAATTTTCTGATAATTTTCCAAACAATATAACTCGATAATAGAACTATCCTTGACTTTTAATAATTGACGAGAATTATCAACTAGAACAATTCTAGATAACATTTGCGCTGTTTTAATAAATTATCAATTGTTATCGGATTAATTTGATAAGACTAATTACGTGCAACTTTGACGAGTGGAAAAAGACTTTCATTCCATCAATTTAAATTCCAGCGATTTTTTTATATTGTAAACTAACAATATCCAATTGATTTCTGTTATCATTCGAATATTTTCCAAAATAGAAAAAATAAAGATATGAGTTATATTTTGTTTGCATTTGTAGTTATCAAAAACTCAATTGTTAATAAGTTTTGAATTTTTCTAAACCAAACCGTGTTCATAGACAAAATTAAAGCCTAAAATCGACAATTTAATTCGCTAATTTCTAGAAACACCCGTTTTTGTAAATATTTACATTACACCTAATTCCTAATTTGTTGATTGTTCATTACAATTACTGAATAACGATTAATGACTGTATATTTGAATTATAAACAGTCTGGCATTAGTCCAGTTTGTTTTGAGAACTTTGGACGAAATTCCCACATTTCCAATTGGAGATTCCTTCGCGAGCACCGATGGTATTTCTAAAAATAGCCGAAAATTCAAGCTTCTACACCACAGAAATTCTTCAACAGGTACACTGTATGCTTTTAACTTCCAGTTATACTTACGGTTCTTGTATTAGCGGCGATATCTTGAGGACAGTATCCAGAAATTTCTTATCACTACACAATATTGTCGGCTTTTGTGCTTGACTATTGACATTCAATATACGAAACAGGATACATAAAATTACAGCGATTGCAGCCAGAATTGCAGTTGACATGATGGCGAGATTACGCCCCAAATCACTTGTTAACAAAATTAACACGTTGATACTTCTAGTTTATAAAACTAAAACAATTATAATTGTGTAATTTCGATGCTTTTTCAAATTAATAAATACATAAAATTAATCTAGTTGATTGTTTTGTTGATTACTATCGAATGAATGGATAATTAGCGATTGAAAAGCCGGGGAGAGAGGTTGGTTTCTGTATCGTTTGCACATGCTCTGTACAATTTTATTGTTTTCAATTAAAACATTGAAATTTATCAATTAATTTGATTCTTCATTGATTTTCTTCAATTAATGTTTATAAAAATCTATATAATTTCATTCAAATTGATAATTTTAATCGATGATTATTGATTGTTTATTTTCTTGATATTTACATAACCTCACACTTTTGAAAATTGCGCCAATTTTAACCATCGCCTACTAATTTAAATAAAACCAATCATCTGATTAGGTGATAGACAACCAACAATACACACCACCAAAATTGTAAAATCAATTCAAATATTGCTGTAATTTATTTTAAAAATTCTACGCGATTATAATTGATTAATAAATCCGTGTTTGTTATTAGAAAAAATTATAAATCTATATTTAATTTAAAAGTTATTCGCGATTCCTGGAGTTTTTACTTTGTACAAGTTGGCAATACTGACGCCATGTCAGTTATCCATCTAACCAACTTCAAATGTTTGAAAATTATTTCCAGTTTATTTATTTAACAATAATTAGCTTAATTATGCGAATTAATTAATTGAATAAGTGGAAATTAATTAATTTTGTCGTTTATTGTGTTTTTAAACAATTTTTAGTAACTTTAAAAAATTCGGTTCACTTTAACAGAGTTCGATTTTTTTTTGTTTCGTGATTGTGTAAGTTGTGTTTTATTAATTAGTTAGAAGAAACAACAATTTTGAGCTTCCAATCAATTTATGGTAAGTTTGCTTATCAATTAAAGGTTTTGGACATAACCTATAAGGTGTAAGGTAACAGGGTCGGACTAGCCCCTTTGGGGTGCTTGAAATTTACAGTTTTTACAGGGTCGGAATAGTAGAAAATGTCGCCTAAGGTAGAAATTCGGCATCTTTTGCATGTTAGGTTTCCAAATTCTATCGATTTTGCTATTTAATTATCGATTTTTGATATTTTAATCATTAATATTCCTTTTCGAGTTTTGGGTCCAGATTTTGGAACACTCTTATGATTTTCGTCACTAACTATCAATTTTTCAAACGAATTTTGCTCCGTAATTGTGAAAAAATATAAATTTCGGATAAAATCGTGCTTTTTAATCACTTTTTGACGGAAATTTTCGAATAATGAGACTAAATTTTTGAATCAATTTTAGTAAATTTTGCTATTTTAAAGGAAATCTTCAATCATCATCTAGATTTAAACAGGTTTTGCTTCTATATTGAATAGAAATTTTTAACAGATTTGGCTACTGGATCATTTTGGAGCATGAATTTTGAGGTTTTTAAGACTTTTTGAGTTTATAATTTAGGGCCTTAGTTGCTTAGTAATTCGAAAAAAAAGGGATCTATAGAGTGGTTCTAGAGAATATTTTAGCAAAAGTTGGACTTCCTAACTCATCGAGAAGTCGGTCAATAAACGCATTTTTCATCAAAATGTAAAAACGAAAATGAAATTGTTTACGAGGATCTTTGAGTCATTCTTATTGTTAGTCGTTTCATGGGTACAATTGCTTGATGAAAATCTCAACCAAACCAAAAATTTGTTTTTTATCGACTTTCCGATGAGTTTAAAAATCTCAAGCGATTCCCTTACATATTCTCAATTCGCACACCAACTAATAAGACTCGTCTTTTAAATAAGCTGCCTGAGGCTTGGCAGTTTCACCCCTCGAGCCGAACCCTTAGTAGACGAAAATCTATACTTTGGTGTTTAAATGTTAGATGGCACTAAAGTTGGCGTATACTTCTACTGACGTCACAATATCCTAAGGGTGGAAAATTGTATTTTTAATAGGATTTTACGTAGAAATAACCTTTATTTACGTCCATAATACAACTACAACGAGTTCGATTTAAGAAAACATCTTTACAAGAACAAGAATAAATATCTGAATTGTTTCATTTTAATAAGCAAGTAACAAAATTCATTATAAATTGAAGATTTAATACGAAAATACGTTAAGGTTTAGTCTAAATGTTGAAAATTCAGTCATTCAGTTATTTTCACGAAGTTAATATGAAAATGTACAAATCATGTTAGAAAGATTCTACATAATGTAAATTGATTTTTTTCCAATCTTTTAAAAACATTTTTTCAAACATCCTATGTAACTATCTAAGAAAATACAATAGGGAAGGTGGAAGATAAAGTCAAAGTTAACATTTTACCTTTACTACTACAACATTGAGTATGAGATTTCTTTGTGATGAATACATACTTTCAGTCGACCGTGCATCTAAACATTGACCTTATGTTAATATAAGGACCTACATGCTCATATAGAAAATTTGGTTCATATGTTTGAAATTTAGATTTCTTGAAAATAATATGATGAACTGAATAAAAGAGAATTAAGTTTGTTTCTTCGAATAATAAAACTTTTAATTCTATTCAATTTACATAGTAGTAGATTAGATTAGAATGAAAAAGTTGCATTGAGCTATTTAATCCTAATTCATTTGATAAATTCACTAAATGCATTAATACTAGTAAATTTGTTATTGGAAAGGACTTAAAGACATTGTATACAATCAAATTGAATGTTTACGATTGTAGGCCCTATAAATCTTGTTATTCGACATCTTGTGGTAAACAGTAGTAATCACTGTTCTTAAGAAGATTAACAATCGTTAATAGAAATTCAGTCATTATAATTACTGGTGGCTATTGTAAGTTTTATTGTTTCAAAATAGTTCAATTTATTTCATAAATTATCCAAGACAATATCTGAGATTCTAATTTATTTATGGAAGACGATGAGGAAGTGTTTCTAATTTTATTAACAGTGTTAATCAATAGTTTGTGGAAAGAATATGTTTTTATTACACTATTTAGAAATTTAATGCGAGTAATCTCGAATTTGACAAAAAAAAAGCAATTAAATGAATACTATTGGAAATTTGTGCTTTCTATTGGAGATCTAAATGTGATTCTATTTTAAGATTAGTTTCTATATTGGAACTGAATGTCCTCTAAACTTATTTATTCAGGGTCCAGTGAAAGGTATCCCCTTTATAATTTCTTAATGTTTTCCTTTGTTTCTTTTCAGTGACGCTGAGTGATGTGTGTCAAAAGAAGAATTATAATCCATGATAGTCGCATTGGTGAGTTCTTTTATATTTTATTTTATTTTATTATCAGTTTTTTAATAATATTTGCCCTATATTACTGTTGATTTTTCTAAATAAGCGAGCGAAATGAATTAAACATAAATCTTTAATATCCATTTGTGTTGAATTAAAAACAAAGTTCTTTTGATTTACAACTATTCTTGTCGTTTAATAATATTGTTTGTCTTTTCTGCAAATCTAATTATACTAAGAGGAACTTTTATTTATTAATTTAACAAAAACATGAAATTGTTTATTCTAATTCTATTTAATTAAATTTGTTGTTATAGATGATTTAGCAAGTCAATCCGTTTAAATTGTCTTTTCTTAATGTATTATTTATCAAAAGCAGATTGTAACTATAAATCAAAATATGGTTGAAAATATTAAGATAGATATCTGTTTAAATTTCATGGATATTATTTATCATGTAAAAAGTTTCTTGAAAGTCATGATTGTCTTCTTATATTGATTTTTTTAGAACACTGAATATTTACAAATTTATAGTTTGAGTTTAAAAAGTTCTTTGACATGGAACTTTAGTAAACAAATTACGAACAAAATACTTATACCGCTTCTATATTAATTTCTCATTAAAAATTCACCCTTTGACTTTCAACTTAAAGTTTATATTAACTTTCGATAAAATTATTTACATTATTTATCTTTGATTTAATTGTGGAAATCTTTTAGTAATTGTAAAGATATTGTAGTATTTATCTGTTAAAAAATATGTAGTACATAAGTAAGATATTTATTTAATATTCGGTACTCGTAAAATCACATATTAGCTAGTGCTTTAAACTTTATTAAAACCGAGAAGTTCCAACATTTCTAACAACAGCTAACGCAAGAGTGGTTCCGTTTAATTAATTAAACTTAATTAAAATTTAATTTGCAAGTTGTCGAGATCAGCCCAGCATATGTGTTAATGCTGTTATCATATTTCATATCTTCCTATTTTAATATAGAAGACTGTGTATGTACGTATATGAATGGAATTATACATGTAATTTCACGGTCCTTTCTCACTATTTAAGCCACATATATAGAAAATATAAATGAATATATTTTCCCATTATATGCATTCGAATTATTTGAAATATTTAGTAAATCCTTTGTTGATTCGGTTTATATTACAATAACGCAAATATTTTGCTAGTCCAAATAATTAAGTATATTGTCCTAGATTCGAATATTTGGATCGATATCAATTGTAAGCCGTTTTCTATTCGAAAATAAGATTGAGATATATACAATAACAAATACATATAAAATACTATTTCTCAAGGGGATTATTACCAAGTGTTTCCTTCTGAAATTTCCACCCTTTCGCACTAAAGGATACACTGAATGCGTAATCTACAAAGCTACGTGGTTTTAATCGTCCGTTGAAACGAGCGTAATTGGTGAATTAGGATTAAATTGATTCAACTTGCCATCTTACTGTTATTATACTGTTTCTACAATTAAATATTTCTGTTATTCAAATAGAAATCTAAACTGGATAAAACACAAAAATAATTGTAGTTTTTTATTTATAAATAATGTAATAATATGGTAACTCAATTTTCCAAGTTGAACTTTCTTAGAATGTCTCCATAAGTCATCAAAGAATTTAGATTGAAATTCTATTGTTTCAAATTTTAAACAAAACTCAATATCGTCTAAAATAGTAGGTGTCGTTATTTATAATTAAGTTATTTCATTATTCGTTTTCTCTCACTATAAATTTGGAATCTTTTGTGTTAACTTTCTGTTAAATTTCAATTTCATCACGTAAAAGGTTTGGATATTGATAAGCGACACGTGTTGACAGGTGTCATATTGATCGATTGTTGTTCTGTTCTCTTAGTCAATGTTGATCTGACAAAGACTAACTAAACGTTGTTCTTTATTTTCTTTCTTTTTCGAACTGAACTAATTAATTCCAACTTTTTTAATAAAACAAAAATCGTTTTATTGTAGTGACATAAATGACGTTATTGGTTAATTGTTGAAAATTTCTTTAAATTGCAAATTATGTCGGTTTTAAATTTGCAACATTTATGTTTTTTGTAATAATAACGTTGACAAACATGAGAACGATTTAGAACAAATAAGAGAACCAACTGCTGAAAGTAAAGTTTTAGCAGTTTCCATATTATAAATATGTATGTATACAGTCTAGAACTGTTCAAAGATACATACTACAACTTAATAAAAGTTTTCAAATTGAAATCAATTTTATTTGATTTACATACAAATAATTTAATCATAAATTACATTGGGAAATTTAACGATTTTACGGAATAAAGGAAAATGATAGTAAATCTACCTTTTTTTCTAATAAAAGAACCTAAATTTGATCAATCAATTTTGTCCATAATAGTTTGTTGAAGTATAAGGATAAAAAGTCAAAAGGTTAATTTTGGTTAAATATTCAAACATGCACGTGTCACCTATTTTTTATTATAACATTTGATTTTGTTGCCGATAAAATCTATTTTATTGTGCCTCTTGTTGTTTTATTATGTATGGCAACAAATTTGTCACAAACCACAAAGTCTATAGGGGAGACTTTTTGTGAACGTTTCCTAGTTATAAAGCTAATATTCTACAATGTTCAACATGGTTTAGAATGGAAAATTGGCAATTTTCTCTATGAGGCTAACTTTTATTCTATAGGGAGTGTTTGAAAAATTATACTTTTTAAATGTTATTATAACTTGGTGTTGTTTCAAAATGTGCAAATTTATCAAAATTTAGTATACGTTCATCCACGATTTGATGTAAAATTGGCACATTCGTTGATGCATAGCTAATAAGATAGAAAATATGAAAGAATAGTAGTTGTCTTGAACACATACGCACAAAACAAGCTTTATAAAAGCTACCAGGAAATAGGTTTTATTGCATCACATATGTAAATGGAATGGTTGGTGTGGAGGTAAACCACTTATTTTCTTTTATACAAAAAGAATGTTATCCGTGAGCAATATGAACGGAGACTTATCATTTTAAAAGCTAGAACGTTTATCATTTTTAATGTCGATATTGACATATCTAAAGCCTATTTTTTTAACAATATAAAAAGAAGAGAATCAATAAAAGCAACCATTTATTTCAATATTACACTTTATATTTAACTGAATCACTTACGTTACATATTACATGACAACAGATAACTGACAATTGAAAATTTGAATATAACATCTCCTGAGAATTTTACTTCAACACGATTTAAATCCTTGGAACTGTTCTAGTTCCTTGTAGATTCAAGAGCCTATTTGGTATTTAACTTGTCAATCCTTAATTGAATAATGGTGAAATTTCAACGGAAATTGAAAGAGAATGAGACGATATAGAATAGAAATTTCGATTCGTATATATTTTCAACTTTCAATTTTCGTATAAAATTGTTTAGTAAAAGTGGTGTGATATTTCGTACGCACAAGCTTCTTCAAATACAACCACGATATAATCCACTAACATCTAAAGTAAATATTCGTCGACGACGCCTTAGTGTTAACAGAACTAGAGAGATTATCGGTGTCATCCTTTGGCTTCTTCAGTTCAACCTTAAAATTGAATTTGATTATGCTTTTCCACACCAGATAAGCTTCAATCTAAGCAGTAGTTAAAATAGGTGAATATATTTTAAAACGAAATCTTCCAATAAAATACAGATTTGCACTAAACTTGTCTTGTTAATAACCTGAGATGTTGCATGTTTAAAAGTAATAGAAAGAGAGTGATAATAATGATAATAATAAAAGAAAAGTAAAGGTCTTGATAAGTTACATTTTCCTTCCGTTCTCAGTCATTGTTATACTTGGTTTTTATTGCGATCCTCTACAAACAGATAATAAATAAAACCAAAATAGATTCGGTGATTGGGGTTGGAGTTTTTGTTGATTCTTTCAGTGTGTTTACGCATTTTTATAAATACTGTAATGAATAAACTAATTGGAATTCACAAGGGAATTCGGTATTATCTATGGGATCAGTTTACCAAAATCGAATCGTTCAAATGAATACTTTTATTTGATTAAAATTGGAGTTTTCTAAATTGAATATTCCAAATTTTTATACCAATATTTCATTTTAAAATGGAAAAATATACCATATAGTTCGAATATTATCAAAAATGTGGTTTGATTCAAATTTCAATTAAACATCACTTGACTACAATCATTTTTATTTTCGATTTTAATAATTTACATTTTGTGTTGATGTGATTTTTCCACAATCCAATCATGAAGCAAACGATTTCAAGCTTGAAGAGCGGATGGAAAGAGATTATTTTTGTTGTTACTGTTGTTTGTTTCGCGCTTATTACGTTGGCATGACAGCTTCCGTATACTTTCGATTTGTAAATGGAAATCCATTTTCTGTTTACGTTTAGGACTTTTGTTGATGCTTTCCTTTCTTTTTTTTTCCTCGCTACCACCAGCCACCAATATTGGGAGTTATTTTACGTTTGCATATATAACAGGCCGATTTACAACAGCTTTATCGTTATTAATAAAATTCTGTTTAACACTTTGCAAGCGTTGTGGAAAATCTTACATTGTTTGCTCTTATTACGTTTGTATTAACGCTGCTAAGGTAAATATTCAACGTAAAATTAATCTAGAGTTACTTATATGTCTATCTCACTTTGTCTTCTATAGTTTAGAGATTCTTATTTATTGCCGATGGTTATGATAATCATAACTTTAAATTCCCTCTTTCTGATCTGTTTCTTTATGAAAAGGAAACAGATGTTGAAAGACGACAACAGGCGTTGATAATGCCATTGTATGAGGATGCATCACGTATTTCATAAATGTTTATTAATAAAACAGTAGAATAAATAATGGCAAATGTTGGTAATAATTTCCATACTAAAATATAACTTGCAGTCAATGCATATATCAAGAAGAAAAATTTGTGTAAATATAGGAAAATTTACGCATTCTTCCTGTTTTCTAGTATCGGAAAATATCAACGTTAGCGAAAGAATGAAAAGAAATTTTCGTGCTATATAATCGTTCCCTTGGTTATCATAAATAAACTTCTGTTGTACTTTTTCTTTTATCTCTAGAGCATGTTACATAATTTTTGTACCATGACAAGTGCTAAATTTTCACAAATTGAAAACTAGTGCATTTTTCTTTTCATACATACATTTTGATGTATTTTAAATAATCGTTTTTAATTAAGTTTAAAATTGGAAAAGTTGATAACAGAGATTTTCTTTTTGATTCCTTTCGATGTAAAAAACAAATAAACCAAAAGAGAAACAAACAAGACTATATGTAAATTGAAAGATACACGGTGACACTAAACATCCTGTGTCTACGCATAAAAATAACGCCATAAAATAACAAAACCGTAACAGTATGCGAAAAAATGATTACATAAAAACAGAAACTGTCTCTTGTATATTCGATTTTAGAGCGTCCACTTTGTCTAAAACTTACATTACAAACAATATGGACGTTGAAAATAATAGTAAAAAGGATACATCTTATACAGAGGTGTTTTATGAAAGGACCCTCGTCTATAAAATAAGAAAAAGGAGTATCTGCTATGAAAAAGGGTCACAAAAGAATCATTACTCTATAATTTGAACAGTGTTCTATCTTAAAACTCAAAAAAAAAGTGCTGAGAAAATTGATATGACTGCAATATGGAAAAATTGCACAATGCCATATTGTCGATTTATATAAAATATAAGTACTATTGATATAAAGATTGGAGCTTTATGTCTACGTTAGATTGATTTTTTTTCGCTTCTATTTACCTTGCGGTAAGTGGAATCGTTATGTGTACATCGACAATAACATGCAAGATTTTCGAAACATTTTCATGCAAGGAAATGCATGCGAAAATTACTAAAATATCGCATTGTATAAAATGGAAATGTAATAGTTGAAAATTGTTGGATGAAAAAGTGGTTAAGGCAAGTTTTATATCGCTCTGGATCGATTTATACAGGGTATTTCATCGTTAACTATATAGTTTATATGGCAACCTTCATTATTTGACAAAAGATTTGAGAAATATTTTTAGGATTTATTGGAGGGTCCCTAGGGATCATTTTACCAAAATTTG
>JACDRP010000626.1:0-30849 GCA_013841185.1 Hycleus phaleratus | reverse complement strand
TTCATAGAGGGTCCTTACTTTAGCAAAATTTGAATCTCGTAACTTATCTGGAAATTGGTCAAAAGATCTTGCAATTTTCGAAAACAACAATTCAAATGACTTAAAAATAACTCCAGAAGTTTCCGATGAGCTATAAGATCCAAATAAGGCTACAATAATCTTCAGGGATTATTGTATAAATCCTTAAGGATTATTGAAATTAAAAATAAATGTAAATCCATCTGTATTGTTTTAATTTGGAAATAGATTCGTGTTGACATTTTTATTGTTGAGTTTTTGGTTGATCTTNCCAATACACGCGGTGTACAAAATTCCAAATCGAATTTATCGTTCTTGTCTTTACGTTTGCCCTTTTTGGCAATCTTCAAAACGTACAAATTTCGTTCAGGATCCGAAATTTCCGTCACCACAGTACCATCCGGTTTCGTATATGTTGGTGGATTAATTGCCATACCATCATTTTGATTAGAACCGGCCATTTTTATTGTAAATGGACTGTTACTGGTTACTGTCTTTTTGATTTGTTGCGGTGATTGTTGTCGGGTTTGTTGCTGGGTCTGTTGGGTTTGTTGTGTTTGATTACCGTTGGTTCCATCGAAATCTTCAGCAACACAACAACAATCACCCGAAGAGCCGATTTCTTCCGGTTTGTTTTTATCATCCCTATGCATCCGTATGATTAAGCGATTCAAGCCCATTGATGTTTCGATAATTTTATAATTTCCGGGTGGATTCGATGATGCTGGCATTGAAGTGTCTTTGGGTGCTTCGCTTGGTGTTGGCTGGGTCACGCCTGGTAAACAGGGTGGACGTGGTAATGTACCACATTCAATACATGGTGTAATTGGTTGTGAATATGGAGCATTCGCTGGACTTCCACATTCTATACAGGGTGTATTCATTTGATTATAGCCGAGTTGGTAATTATTGAAATTCGGTTGATTCGGTCGATTTGTATCACAAGGAATAGTCGGGCAATTTGGGTTTGCATCGATATCATTATTGCGATTTGTCATGTTGTACGGTTGCCAAGAATTGGCCATAGTTGTTCCCAAATCTTCGCCAGTAGAACAAACTTTCTTACAACTGTCGTATCTAATCCCCTGTCTCATCGAACTACGTTTTTCATCATCGGCTTTTTTATATTTACACGCCGATGTACCTTCCTTATTTTTAAACAGTATCGATCGATCCTCCAAATTCATTTGGAATTGAGTCACTACCGATTTGCCCAGACAAGTTAAACGAATGTACACATCAATTCGTCCAACTGTATTGCTTTCTTTGTCAACGATGTCATAGTTGTTTTTTAAAGTTTGCACCTTCGGCCGATCCACACAGAAATTCTCCATATTGTTAACAATCTCACTGAAACAACCTTCGAGATGCACTGATGCCTCGCCAATATCGCAACGATTCGGCTCCCATCCATTTTGCATCTTCTTATAAATATTGATAAAAACAATAAACAAATCTAATGCATTCTGCATTTGATTCTGTGTCAGTGAGAACAGGCACGATTTACCATTACGAATGTTCTTCTTGCGTTTTGCATCTTTTTCATCGAAATCACCCTCACAAATATTCACCGGCGCATTGTCCAAAAACTGGAAACTGGCACAAAGTTCACCAGGTGGTGTACCGTTCTCATGTTTACCATTCAGTTGGATATCGACAATCATAAATTCCAATAGAAATAAATTCTCACTTGTTAAGATGGACATTTTCAACGACAAATTTTGGATTGCTTTATATTATGTCAGATTTAAAATTGTAATAAAACAGTCAAAATGCATGACAATAGAGATTTATTTTGTTTTGTTACGTTCCCAAGTCGAATCATGATTTTTAATTATTTATTATCGCTACTCCTATCGTAAAACCGTCTCGCATTCTAGAGTCACTCTTTAGTTATTCATGATTCGGCACAATAGTTCGGTGTATTTTACGATAATCGCTGATTTTACACGCTTATAAAAACGAATTTGTCTATTCTAAACAGAAACGGTAAACTAACAAATAAATCACTCCCAATTTTGATAATTTTAGGTACTATATTTACATTCTGAGGGATATTCTGTTACTCAAGTTTAAGGCAGAAATATTTGAAAACAAGCCGATTCGCAATGACTCTAGGATGAGCTACAATTATGTCACAATGACCTCTAGGGACTCCTCTAAAAATCCTCAAAGATCTCGCTCGCGAGGCGATCTTCTGGCCGATACAAAAATTGGTCAACTTTGGACGCTATTATATGAAAAACAAGAAAGAAAATGGCCGCACGTATCACTCCAAATTATGGCTTCAACTTTGCTCTATCTATCTGTTTGTATTTCACTTAATTTCATTAATTATACACCGAGTAATTTTAGAACGCCTAACGCTTTTTTTATTGCAAAATTTAGAAATTTCAGAAAATCCAATCGAATTTTCCAAGAACTCTGGAGTTACGGTCATAAAGACTCGCATTTAGAATATTTCGATATATTTCGTAGTTTTTGAAATATCTTATGAAATCCCCATATAGTTTGCTTCGAGCGACACCCGAAGCTGCTCATTTGAGTTTTAGTTCAATACCCCTATAGGTAGCTGTACACGTTTCTCACGATACAATCAAATAATTCTCTCTAATCGATCGATTAATTACCGATAATCCACAAAACAATCCAGTTTTTTTCTTTGCGGTTGTTGGCTGCTACTTTTTTGCCCGGCAGACAGCTTCGATAGACCTCAACAAATTGGTGTCGGTGTGAAACAATTGTTTGAATCTTTTTTAATAAAGGCGGTGCTATAATCGTCTGAAAATTATCGTCCCTGGGCTGATATTAAATATTTAGAATGTTCGTTTCTCTTTTTTCCCTGTCCACCCGCCCCACTGTGGCCTAACCAATTCCCGTTTGCAGCTGCGGAAATAATTTTGATTAAAAGTAATAATGGGATTACCAGACCGTGGGTAGGGGGATTTAACTTGACATGAAATATCGCAATGAAAAAATTTAATACGGCGCACCCCCCGAAAAAGAGCTACTAGTACATCGTGCTCTTTTAATTTGGAATCATTCTTGTTTGTTTAAAAGAGATGGTGGCGTTGGCAAACTGAATTCGTTTTTTGAATTTAATCCGATACAGACACGTCGGTTTTGTCTAATAAGGGTGCGAGGTGACACAAATTTAAGTTGTTTTTCTTCCATCTCCCGTATAAATTGTCATGGTGGTAGTATTGTACGTTTTATGTTGTTTAATAGAGGAAGTTGTATAATGTTGCTAACGGAGCTAACACTGCTGTTGTGGCCCCAGTTCCGGTTTGTTACAAACGCTCTTAGTAGGCACAAGACATAATAGCGCCTATCTTTTGATGACAATATACAGTCTTACCCTTATCAATCTCTGTAAATATTACTTTTGAAACTTGCGCTTATACGATTATCTGTAGTTGTGTTTATAAGTAAACTTTAAACTCGCTTTATTGATGCTGAAATTATTCAGAAAATTGCAGTAATCTAGTAGTAGAGACAATTGCAATGTTGAAGTTTAAAACGAGTAATCTACGTATTATACTGCAATTGCAGTAACAAAATCAATCTTTTATGCAACTTGAAACCAGCCAAAATACAGTCAAAGTTTAATAAAAACATTAAACTCAAGTCGCATGCCACTCATTCTTTTGCCGCCAAAGTCTTCGGTAAGGTTGTATGTAAAACATAAGGGCGGCTCTTTGCATATATCATCTTTTCAACGATCCCTCCCAATTCAGGTCAAGCCACATTTGATGAATATTTATAAAATACATGAGAAATTTTACAAGTCTCATTATTTCACTTTTGTCCAAAAGCACTGTTGCTAATGATTATTATGAAAGTGTAAATCCATTTAGAAAATTTGTATAGTCTTCATTTATATGGAAGGTTACAGAATGTAAACAATATGAACCGCAGAAACAGACGACTTAACAAGATTTAACAAATGTTTACCTATTGTTTAATACGTTTATGTTTGTTAATTTCAGCGGAAAACAACACATAAATTTCAACCGAAATAGAGTTTTCTTTCGGAATCGGATTTGCGACCGGCCAATTATCGTCTTACAAGCCTAAGATCGATGCCAGAAAAGCGAATGGGATGTGCCCCAACTATTGTTCCTGGCGTAACCAAATTTCGTTGTAATCTTTTTTCCTGTCGGATAGTTTGTGTGTTGCTCCTACAACAATTCACTTATTTCAAACAAACGGTCGCTTTATATATCGCTGGCAACTATCCAAATTGTAGTTAATTTCAATTATTTATGTCTCGGCTTATTATCGATTTTCGCCCAGGACCAAGATTGATTCCCTCTTTTAACCTAATACTAATATAGCTTTATTGCGGTAAAAAGTTTCAAGATAATGTCTTTGGACAAGTTGAAGTTTTTAATACATAGGGGAAGCTAAAATATTCCATTTTGTATGGAGGTCACTGTGCGCCCTAATCCGACAATCCTCCGGCCCTCAAATATCTGCATCGTGAATATTTGATAGATTTCCGTCATGGTTTATCTCTTGTATTTTGTGTTTCGCTTACAATTTTTTTCTTTTTGTTGTTGTTGTTGTTTGTGATCGAGAAATGTCGAATGCGAAATTAATGCGACTGCCGCATAGAGCGAACGAGATGGTAGAAAAACAAGCGAAAGCGACCACTGCTCCATATCCCACAACAAAGTTCATCCCTTAACGCAAACGTTCCGTTGAGAACGTGCCTTTGCATAAATCCCAGAAAAATAGAAACTTGTAATTTACCAGTCTTCGTCCGTACATGGCCAAATAAAATCTATGCTTTTATCGAATTATGGGTTATAAACAGGCAAGATGCACAGATAATGTTGATTATTTTAGCGGAAAAACGCAAACACACAAAATGGAAGTTTAAACAAATACGGGAAGCTCTTATTCTAATTAGATAACCGGCGGTAGGAGGCATTAAAAGCATCCCCATTTGACACGTACCACCAGCGAATTCTTCGCCGTCTCTTAACGAATCCAATCAATCCAATCAAATTCAATTACGTTATCTATTGAAAATGTAATTCTCTTTAAACAAAATACCAATTTAACGATTAACATTAATCACATTTAAGGGGATCTTTTTAAACAGATTAAATTAAAATAAATTGGATAAAAAATTAGCTAAACGTTAATATTGATGGCAATGTGGACTACCGGTTCGTATTTCATAAATAACCAGTTTCCTTTGCAAATGTTGCCGATTTGTTGGCGAGAAATCGAATCTCTCATTTTCACCATAACGGAAGACGAACATTAATTGAGAGAAAAACGGAACAAAGTGGCAGTTGAAATGTGGCAATAACCGGAAAATGGTTAGATGAAAACAGATCATACTGTTTTTGGGGGAAAATATTTTCCAACGATTTTTGCTTTATTTAATTTTATTATCGCAAATATAACAGAAGACAAGTTTTTAAGACTTGCGAAAATTGAGTTATTCGACTAGACGATAAAATAGTTTCATATTTGTTTGATGTGTGGAACGGAGGAAAACAGTGGATTCACTAGACTTCATAGTAGGATTCGCTTGGAAACTGTTGACTCGAATCGTAAACACACATACAAACAGCATGTTCGTTGTTTGGAAAAATGATTCTCCACATAATTCCGGAAACTTATTAGAGAAGTAAATAAATCGTAAAACAAACACGTGAAGGATATGCAACAATAAACTGAACAAAGAGAATTCGCTTTGAGGAAATTGGTGAAAATACCAACAACACCACCGCATAGGCCCCAAATCAATTCGTGTATGTCATAATAGATACAGAACAAACTCAATCATCTCTTTTATGGTAGAAAAATCGATGCTACCTTTCATCCAACCATCCACAGATGACTTGTTTGTTCTCCATGTAGAACTACATCCAATGAAGTTTCGAATTGGATCTACGTAAAATTGGCTTCTTTCCACTTTGACACTTGTTGAGATTAATATTGATAGCCGTCACATTACATCTACCAACTTTAAAATCGAATTAGGTCCCTTTATGTGCATCTGTATGGATACGAATCGAACCGATTCCGAATATTGTTTTGGCGTTACTTCAAAACGAATTCTTCCAACTAAAATTCGGATGGCGTAAACGGATATTTAGTTAGTTTTTCCTCTATTAGAATATCAGAATTGCGTGAATGATCCTCAAATGAATATAACTAGATTTCCGTACGATTCTAACCTTAAAATCGCAATTCTTGGGGCGTTTCCGCGATTTTTCGAATACTCTCAGTTTGTAAATTGTTTTAGTAAATAGCTGATGATAGAAAACTCGAACAAAGTAATAAATTCTGCAAATACTGGACTAACAATAAGGATGATGTTGATCAGATTTGCAATTTGGAGGTTAGAATGCGGGGGAATTTGGTTATACAAGTTTAGCAACTTATTTTTTGAAGCGCGCAATTAAAACATTCCGGTTCGATCGATATTTGTGTAAATTTCTCATGTAAACAACTGATATCGTCTTCTCTGCTGTCGCTCCGTATTTTCCACTATAAACTTTATAAATTTACGATTCTCGTAATTATTAAAATTCCAGCAGAAAAATACGATGCATTAAATTTTATTTATTCAACATTTATATTCGAAAACATTATTAGTTATCGTGATTTGTACAAATTGTATTTTATTTTATTGTAGCTTTATAAAGCATTGCTTTTAATATGAGTTTTATTGCTTTTAATCTGAAATTTAATTTAAAAATTTTGTTGGCGAAAAATTCTGCAAACTTTCGGCCAAACATCCTTATTGACTTTGTTAAACGTCCATATATCGTACTTATAGAGTAGGGAAAGGTCGGATTATTTGGCAATTAGCTATATAAATGAACGTGGAGAATTTGCTATTTAATCCAAACTAATACAAACAGGCGAATTTCTCATGGTCACAAACACAAACACCTAGCAAATAAACTAGAGTTGTCTCAAATTTTCGTTGGAGTTACTGAGCTTTGTGGTCATTATGAGAGCACTCAAAGCTCGCCAACTTTTAAATAAAACCATGTATATAAAAAATTATAAAATTTAGTAACTTTCTAGTCATTAGAAAAGCTTTCAGACAGGCTCCGATAACAATCGAACAATACAATTTATGGCAATCCTTATCTGAAATTCAAGCGGGCTTTGCGTAGCGCTGACGGACTCGCTGTGATAATATTCATAAATAATTTTTTAAAATGGAATGAACGTTGGAAAGGCGCTGTAATTGTCTTGGGTAATTAAAAATTTTATAAAGAAAACAGCAGTGGTGGAGATTTCGCTCGCTCCCCATCGATATTACTCCGGCACGTTTTATCATCTCGAATGAGAATTTGATTACAGACGTAGAGAATTACGAGTAAATTAATACAAACACATAGTGGATGACGAGCAAATTTTGAAATTCGTCCTTTTATTAAGCAATACAACCTAATATAAACTTTATTGCTAATATAAACGTAATTTTACATTTGTATAGAACAAATAAAACAACTTCCTTGTATATAAACCGTATTTATAATAATATTAAACTTTAAACTAAAGCGAGAATCATCAGCTTGTATTTATTGTTGAATAGAATTACAACAAAGACGGTGGATGGAAAAAATAATGATTAATGTCTGTCAGTTGTTGGCGTAACTGGCAACCACTGTTGACGGTCATGTTCAAAACCACCCCAAAATTAATCTAATTGTAAGCGAATTACAATTAATTAACGTTAATTTATTGCCATTTCTGGCCATAATAAAACTCCAAAAAAGAAATCTATCTAATTAACGTTAATTATGGATAAATTACGGTCGAATTTCCAGTGTAAATCCGGTTTGACCTGATTAATCAACCCAATTTACCCACTTGAAATGGGTTTTTAAAACTGTTATCGGCACGTTCCCTCGAGACGAAAAACTCCAATAGAATCACGTTTGTTTTATTTTAAATGCTGACCAAGCGATTAAAATTGCACATTACCCGACTTATCGAAAATTCGTTGGAGAATTAACAAGAAATTAGGTATTTAGTGGTATTTATTTGTTGTTTTTGGGGAAAAAGGGGAATTGTTCCAAATATAATGAAATTCCCGGTGGAATTCGTGCAAAATTCTCGAAATATGGTCGGTAAGAAAATTGCAAAGATAATGAAAATAATCAAAATTAACGAATAATATTTCACCGTGTGCGGATGAATTATCGTGTGTAATTAAATTTACAACAAGTAACAAATTATGAATGCAACTTGATTATACAAGGTGTACAACGGTATTTCAAGTCACAGTTGTCTCTGTCTTTGGTTACGTAGCGTGTGTTCGGACACTTAAAAATGGAAATTGAGTAAATTACGAAGCCAACTACGAAATACGTCCTGAAGAAATATACAGGACGAACCTCGAGTGGGGCATTAAAAGTATAGAAAAGAACCCAATTTTGAAAAACAAGTCATCATCAAAGTCCCATTCGATATGCAACCAATTCATTTAAAAAAAGACAATAGGGTGCACTTTCTGGGGTCAATCGAACAAAAATGTTTTCTAAGGGTAGTTCAGCTTAAAAAAATCAGATGAATACCAAATTTTAGAAAGCTCGAGTTTTCCTCCCGTTGGTTTACTCTGTATATTTTCAATATAAAATCGAAATGGGTTTACCTCGCGGTTGAATAATGTCGTTGATTAATTCATACATTTGTAAAATATCAGACACTACTGTAATTTATCTCGTAGTGGGCCATGATGTGGTTACATGTCTTAGATTGCCTCATATTTTACTAGTGCTAGTGCTAGTGCAAGTGTGTGAACGAAGCTAAGACACTATGTGACCAAGCCACAGCCCACTGCCAGGTGAACTACTATTGTACATCCTGTATAAATTGTTTTAAATTAAAAAATAGTTGTAATTGATTCCTTCTATTGATAAATTGATAATAAATATCAGATCATGATTATGTTACCGATCACATCATGCGATAATTGCTGATTAACAAACCAAACGTTTCGAATTTCTCTTAATTAACTGTCAGTGAAGCTCTATGGATAAATTTAGTTAATAGATGGAATAATTATAGAACGGTATCATTAAATATTCGTATTCTAATCAATATCTTCATTACAGATAAGTTGATTTGATTTTATTGCAAATACCTTAGTTAATTATATTGGTTTGGTAAACGAATAAAAATAAAAATGCAATAATTTATCGATAACACTTTAAAGTTTTAATTAATCTGGTATAAAGATAGATTTCAATTTTCTTCTTCTGTACTTTATCGGTTTTTTTTTCTTAGCTGATCCACTCTATTTTATGAGACTCTTTGGACATTATTAAAGTTTAACAACGAATTGATTCGTTCTTGCTTCTCGTCCAGTTAAAGTCCGTGATCTATGTTGTTGATATAGAACATAAAAACACTTTTTGCTAGTATTTGTTACTGTCAACATGCATACGATAATATATTATTGTGAATCTATTTCTACGGATATCCCCTCTGACAGTCCACTCAACGAATTCGCCTGAAACGACCAGGTATATATTTGGAAAACAAATCGAACACTTGTACGACTAAATTTTCTATTTTCAATAAAAATCGAATAATTCGTTTATTTTCTGTTCATCAGGAATTGAATTGTCAACGAAACACTGGTGGATCATCGCTGTTGTTCTATTGTTGGCGGCAGCAGCCGGTGTGGGTGTGCCGATCGCCTTAAAAATCAGCTCAAGTGCCTCCTTCGAGGAGCGTTTAGAATTTGCTACACGTCTCCTGCAGGAAGTGCCTCTAATCGATGGCCACAACGATCTACCATGGAATATACGTAAATTCCTTCATAATAAATTGAAAAATTTCAAATTCAATGAAGATTTACGAAATATATCACCATGGTCGACTAGTGCATGGAGTCATACTGATTTACTTCGATTAGAAGCTGGACACGTTGCTGCACAGGTAAGTTTAACGATTTTAAGTTCATTAGAACGGAACGTGCTAGCTAGCGAACCGATCCGCCCCCAACGGCGCTCATTCTCTGACCACTGAACAGTATCAAACTACTATAAAGAATGTTAATTAGTTGGACCCTTAATAATACTAGCGGTGTATGGTCGATTGGTTCGGTTGGCTTTGAAATGAGCTATACTTCCACCGTTTTAACGCAATTTAGACAATTTTGTTATAATACGCCGCCACCAACAGGTAGGTAATTTCACAATCGAGGAAATTACAAAAAATCCACTACTTTATACGTATCTTTGAAGTAATGAAAACTTTGCGAGAACGAGTGGTGTTTTTATCATATTCGTTAAATTTCCAAGTTGTCATCAACGACAAAAATCGTAAACAGTGAACAATATTCCGAACACGAATAGCTTCAAGGTATTGGCATATCTGAAAATATCAAATCCAATTTCTTCTGCATATTATAACTGTGTGCTTTGTTGTACTGTTTCTTTCCCACGTACTCGCCACTATTAAACTTCTATAAAACAACCCCAAGACCGAAATATGCGATTCTAATTACACTTAAATATTCTTTGTCTACATTTGGGAATACAAGCAATTTTAGATGGAGAATGAACATTAATGATTGATTACAACGAACATAAGTTACGAATATTAAAAAGACGAATTAAATATTACAGCCTTAATTTAGGTCTTTTAGGAGATTGGTATTTCTTTTACAGTCTTTCTATACGTTTTGATTAATTGGCCGCATTTCTGGCCGCAATTAAAACTTGTGAAAACAACAATTCTTTGTATACCGTCACCACCTGGCAAATTAATTGATCTTTCGTTCCTTCCATTTTACTCGATTCAGCGAGGAAAAACTGGCTATGTTAATAGAATTTTAAATACAACAGAACAAAAAGCGTCAAGTATGAGACAATTTTCTCATTTCAATTCGTCTCGTTGAGTTTTGTATTCTTTTGCAAATGCACGACCAGTACCTACTCGACTACTCAATTTCGCTTCCCTACTTCCTATTCTTAACGCCAAAGTGCACAAACAAAACTTACTGGCTTTAATATTCATATTCCATTTGTTTGCGTATAGTGGAGAATTGGAGAACACCCCATAATAGGTGGTGAATACAATAGAGCGGTGCATGGGTCGTAATTATCGTGATACTCAGACATTATCATATCTTGTTGGACAAAGAAAAGATTGAAAAAGCCAACCATCGTTGTTTCTGATATGATAAATTCGTTTTGAAATTATTGACTGAAAATTAACAAGTTATGCTGTCATAGTAAACAGTCAATATGGTGTACGTGTTTCTAGAAGCGTTACCAAGGGATTACACGAGACCACAAGCCCCCGGATGCATTTAATGTTGCTCTCGTGATGATAGTAGCGATGATGTATCATTCTTATTATGATAGCGACGAAATCGATCACGTCTTGAATTTATGTGATCCCGTCTTAAAACATAAAACACACAGTGTTGGAAACAACAATCAAAGTTCAAAGTAACAAAATTGCACAATAGCAGTGGCTTTAGTCTATTCGGCTACGAGTATTGAACAAATCTTTGATCATTCTCTGTTAATTTCAGATTCTACCAAATAATCAATAGTGAATAGCTCAAATTGAAATACCTTATTATACGATCGTGGATTTCATGATTAATTAAGTAGTATCTCATAGTGTTATTACGATATAAGTAGAGTTGTATTTGCGAATTATGTTACAAATAATCATGTATTCCAACACTACAAGACTATAATTTTAAAACTATGCAATTATTAATGTTGAAAATTAAACAAATTCAATGATTATACTCTCTAAAATAATGGATTTATTTCAAAATTCGACTTTAAGTTTTGGGCGAATTTACCAACTTTATAAGTGGCGCATCCACCATTTTTGCACATGTTGAACTTTACAGATTTCTCCAAAATTAGAAAACATATTTGAATTTAGTTTTCACTGATCGATTCTATTAAAAATTGGCTTTCAATAATCTTCTAATAGTTTTCCACCACTACAATAGAAAATTTTAAAGAATGCGTTAAATATCATTAGAGAAAGTTGGTTTGAACGCTTTGAAGTTTTGCCATTTTTATTGATTTTCCCGATCGGATACGTTGAAAACTCTTTCAATTTTCTATCGATTATTCATTGCAAACAAATTGATATAGCTTAAGTTATGGGGGAAAATATAAGAAACGCAAGCTTCTAGAATTTCATGTATAACTCAAAATTTCCACAAAATTTTCCGCATCGTGTAGCTTGAAATGATCTTTTCGATTGAGCCATAGCATTTTAACGTGCAAAATAAAGGAGAAATCGCCTGTTAAAAATTGCATTTTTCCAGGAATTGTAATTTGTGCATTGTTACAATAAATAACAATAAATCATGGACCGATTCCAGTGATAAAAGCAACAATTACTGGCGATTTATTGAATCGCTTACTTTTAATCAAGTTGAAAATATCAAGCGAAATTATTATGCACAATTCAACAGTTGATGTACCAACAAAATCGATAATACTTTAAACTTGCGGTATTCCACTATTAAACCAGAAAATTGCATTAATAAACAAAGTTTGTATTTAAAATATCCTGAAGCTGTTATTTTTTGTCCGTTGTTTGTTGTTATTGCTACAGTGCCTATTTATATTTCCACTAGTAAATTACACAAACTGAAAATACAACTTGTAAAATAGCCACACACAGAATGAGGCGAATAGACGGAGTAGGTCCGGATGGACGTAATAAATCATTACTTTGTGTACAGTTAGAATAACGATGGTGGAGCTTGAACGTGCCAGATATGTCGAAAGATAAAAGGACCGATCTGTTGTAGACTTGGTTGCCAGATTGCCAACTGAAAACTTAATTATGTGTCCGGGAAAGTTGCGAGTTTGTCCTAGGTCCTTTTCATAAGCGTTTAGTTTCGTCTTTGATTAGTCCAGTCAAATCAATTTTGAAAAAATCCTGCCTGTATTAGTACAGAAAACCTGTACAGTTGAAATTTTAACCGCACACAATATCCAGCCACCCGACTAAATCCCGTTGTGGTTATTTCTTCAATCCACAAATAGATTTGTCTCATTATACGTTAAGTAAACCAATTTCATTCGCTTTTTGTGGATCGCCTCATCCAATTCAAGATCGTATTATTGTGTAGGAGACATAGGCAGAGAGTCCATTTTAAATTTTGATTAGGGACAAATTTCCTCCGATAGGATTTACGATCGTTCTTACCCCTTTAGCAAACATACATCTTTCTTATCTAGTTCAATGTCTAATTGTTTAAAACTAAAACCCTTCACAAATTGAATGAATTCAGATAGTTCAACTACCAATTCTAATCGGAATTAATAATTGTTAGTCGCCGGCCCTATGGGACATTACTAGACAAAGATTAAATTGCTATGCTATAAAATTCCGGTTAAAATTAAAATGCAATTACCATTTTAATGTTGCCAACGGGGATGTGTCTCATTCAGAAGTTAAAGCAATAATATCAATCTGCATATTGGTAGTTTATAAAGATGAATTCATTTCGGATGCGTCACGTTTATTTATTAATCACTAACAACATAACACAATGGAGTTTAAATATTGTTCAAGTACAATGCGAAATTACAGCCAAGAAATTACAACCAGACACGCAATAGAATAATTTAGCTAGAGAAATTTACAAAAACTCTCCACAGGAGATCCTACAATTTCAGAAAAAAAAACAACACAATTTAATCCAACTCTACGGTTTTAATTATAAAATCACTAATGCAGTTATGCAGTAATTGTCATGGTATTGTTTTCGGAACAATCCTCAGATTAGTACATATGTTGTCGGTAGTATTCGGTCGTACTCTCCCCATCACCACCATCACTTGACTTAACTTCAACTTTATAAAGTACGGTTAAACTTTATTGAAAAGCCCCCAAGAGTTGAGATAATTGTCCTGCAGTATAATAAACGCAACCCCTATAAAATACACCCCTTTGTCTTATCAATAAAATAACAAAAATAAGACTCATAGTAACAAGAGTTTTTCATCTAAACGTGATTTATTAAGTCTCTAAGGGTGTGATTAGATTTTTTCCATTCTCTCAATTTTACTCTTTGAAAAAGCTTGAATCGGCAAGTTTACCGGAAGTAGCAAAACAACGTTGAAAACTTTACAATGGATTTCTTGTAATATTAACACAACTACATATAAACCAGTAGATTTATTTTTGAAGGATAAATCACAGTTAAATCGGTGTTAATTTGTAAAGAAAAGATTATTATCGGGGACATTGTAAAAAATGGATACGTGAAGCTGTGGAAATTGCCTGGAAAATCACTACGGGTAATTTATTACGCTCCTTCTATTGTACGTAGAAAAAAATAACTATCTCAGTAATTGCTTCGAACTTCTTTCGTTGCTTGAAAAATAAATCCGCATGGAAAATACAAAAATTTTACTATACCGGGCGGTCTATTTATAGATAACTCCTATTAGTTGGCGAGCATCTCGAAAAATATTTCAACAAATATGCGGCTAAAAACGACTCAAAAATCCTCCAAGATTAATTTTTCCTTTATCATTATATTCCCGAAAAATACATAAACGTTAGCGTCTTCGAGTCATATTGAGCCATTTCAAATGAGCTATAAAATCCAAATTTTGCTTAAATTAAGGCCCTCTTACAAATGCTCAAAATGTTTCTCGAGTAGCTCAACTTACATGGTCCACCCGGTATACATTTTCGTGTGTTTTATTGAAGATTTGTAAGATTGTTTAAAATACGCATAGAAGCGAAAGTTTAGACCTAAACAGACCCTTTTAACGCCCAAGTTAATCCAACGGTACAGACTTGCAAAGTGGAACAATAGGAGTTTTTATCGTAAACGATACAAGTTTGTATTTTTTTGTATAAAGTGGATAACGTGTGCTTTGGACCTTCCTTACTTATTACAGTTTTCCCTGTGGTGTTAACGATAATGAACAAATATTTGTCAAGCGACACTAAAAAAACAACATCTTGTAAACCCAATTTTTTGTAACGATTTTTCAATTTTAATTAACAATTTTCAATAGTGTAAAAGCGCTGAAATTGGTAGTCTTCTTGTAGAGAGCGTTGCACATTTTCCATTCAAATCATTGAATAGAATTCACGTCAATGTTATGAATCATAAAATTCCAATTTACACCGCAAAATACAGAATTGTACAAAAATGAAAAATTCATCCCTAATCGCCTTGACTATAAAATCAAAATAAACCAATTTGTAAATTGTTAATTAGATTTAAATGCAGTAGAGTGTCCTTTTAATCAAAATAGTTAGATAGGCGTCTGCTTGGCTTAAAATCAGATTGAAATCGGAGATATCAGCAGCTCAGCGAACCCTCGAGTCGTTAACTTAATAATTCGAAGCTTATTAACTTGGAATGAATCAACTTGAAGAAATATTCAACGATTCCCGGCGTCCTTCAATCTTAATTAGATTATATCTGAAAGGGTAGAAAAATAAAGTTTTTCGTTTTGTCTGTAGACTACTCTCATTTTCCCATTTAGAAAATTGTCATTTTTAAACAAACAAAACTCAGTTGAGCTTCTTTTTACACGAAATCCCCCGTGTTGGTTCCCAAGTTGCTCCTTTACCTACTCATGTTAGCTAATGCTGATAGTGAATTGTGTTGGAATATAAGTTTCCGGATCAAACATGATGATATTGCAGCATCTGAAATTGAGATTTATTCGTAGAGATTCATTCGCACAAACGAGGAGTGAAAAAAAATTGAAAGAATATAAAGTGTGCATTAGACAATTTAACAGAATTATTCAAATATTCACCATGTAATGAAAACATCAAATACTTCATTTACAATACAAATTGCATGATTTACAACAAGACCGATAAAGAGAGCAACAACAAACAAAACTATTCTTCAACGACTGTAGGGCGATAGAATCAAGACTGAATTCGAGCGGAAGTAGCGGAAGGCGTATCCAATTTTATAATTTTCCACAACAGGCAGTGAAATGAAGAAGATTAATCAAATAAAATATAAATACCGAAAAATTAATCTTTTTCATTTCTATTGTTGATACAAGGAATGAAATCTTCAGATTCTCTCCACAAAGGGCAAACAGCAAAATTACCACTTTTATATTAACATTCTTGTCGAAATTATTCAAAGAATTCCACAGTTGTGTCTTTATTATGCATATGCAATTACATTTTTCCCTCTTTCTGTGAGAAAGTTTTTTGTGTGTGTTGGAGACGGATTGTGATTCGTATATAAACGACCCCATTAGCCTTAATGAAGAGTTATAATATTACTACATCTTGAAGGGTAAAACCGCGTTTGCCTTGATTAACGCGTATTTTTACCACCATAAAAGCCCATTGTACATGCGTATGAATTGTCATCGCTCTGCCGATTCACACGAGAACTCCTTTTTTGTACATTTGATGATGAGAGCGATCGCCTGAATAGCACCACACGTTGCTTTGTTGGTCTTCTAGTGAATCGACAATTCGATTGCTTTCGAATCCGGAAAAATCTTCGAGGAAAACTTACTATCTCGAATTAAAATTTTACCAACTTTTGTTCAGTTTCATCAAAAGATCTGATGATACAGAAAAAATCGAATTAATTCCGGTTTTTTTTTTAATGACGGCATGGGGGTGTACGACTGGAAAAAGTAACAGCAACAACAGATCAATGATTTTTTCCCCGTTTAATTTTCCTACACCGAATTTAATACGTTCGTTTCAAGTTAATCACCAACTGGTGGAAATTTCCCAAGATAATTTACAATGTCTGAATGGTGGGTTATTCTTAATTTTGGTCGCTTTTTGTCGTGCTTGTTGAAATTGTAAAGTGTTGATGGAGTTTCCCAGCCATTTGGGTGTTGTTGAGTTAATGCATCGTCTTTTATTCAACCAGTTTTTCAAGCATTGCACATAATCGAGATTTCGATAGTTTTTGAATCATTAATTTTCCAAAAAAACGAACAAAATTGCTTCTATAAACAACTATGTACACTAAAATAATACTTGTAAATGGTTAATTTTAGGTAAATTGCGGTATAGTCTCATTACTAAAGATGACTTCCTGACAAGCCCTGTGGGAAATGCACCTATTATATCATACAAGTTAATGTAAACAACTTGAAAGTGTGGGAATTGCGGTCGAGGGAAGGCAAGACAACTATAAATGATTCTACCACGTTCTTTCGTTACCCGATCTTATGATCACAATTTATTTCGCTTTAACAATAGAAGTACAGGAGTGTTGTAATTTTGCTAATTGAAAGTTCTTATTGGTAGAGTTGTAATTAAGTCAATACCATCTTGTTACTTACTAATCTACAATTTGTGACTATAATCGGTTTAGAAGTACGGAAAGCCGCAATTATTATTCACCACAAGTGTGACATAGAACAATACCTGTAAATGATGGGGTTTTCGACTGGCTGTGCTTGAAAAATGGAACAGGAAAAATCAATAGACAAACCTCAAGTAACGAATTATTTATGAGGACAATCGTGACGCTGTTGATTTATGTTGATCAATTTAAATTTCGACTATAACTACACATCTAAAGACCATCAAAACCAACATATATGCATTGTTGGAAAGTTTTCGATTTATTGAAAACTGTGATCTAACATCGCACAAACATACACACGGTAATAATTCAAAAATATTTCCCGATAACGGGGATTTATTCGTTTTTAAAAATCGTCTGTATATAATCTCGAACTTGACTTCAAAAACAATATTTAAAATTGGGTTCCAACAGCCGAAAGCAATTTACCATCCTTTAATCAACTGTACATCTTTCCACTGACCAAAAATCGAGTTAATTAAACCATCACAACAGGTTTATGTGTTGATTATAAGACAATTAAATACGCGCTAATTTGAGCATCAAATTCGGGCTTGTTTGGAGGAAATTTGGAAATTCAATCATCGGCTAAAATTATGCCGACATGATCATTTAAGAAAAATTCAATTTATTATCATCAGAGCGGTTTCGCCAGAGCAACCGCCATTCGGACGCCCATGCTATTTTCCAATTTCAATTCAATCATGAAAAATAATTAAACGGGAATTTCAGCGATTTCTGCCGTTTTTGGGAATATCGCAGAAATTAAAACAGATTTAAAAAGCCTTTTGTACAATATATAGAAAATGGAAAGCGCTTTCTAAATCGCTAGTTTTCTGGGAAATTACCAAAAATTGAAATAGCATTAAAAAGGGAATTTTAAGGAGCACCTTATTTTCCACTATATGGCAAATTAAAGGAGCTTTCCATCTCTTTGGCCGTTTAGAAATTTAGACTCGTTTAAATTTGGAGGAATCTCGCCTAAATCCCAATTGTACGCAAAAATTACGCCTACAAGATTCAAGAGTTTAATTTATTATCATCATAACCGCAGGATAAGCACTATATTTGGATTTTATTATGGCTACAAAACCCAACAAATAATAACAATTTAATCGCGCTAATCAAATTTAAACGTGTCGGAACGCTTTAATACCGATGCTTCTTGAATCACTCATAAATATTTATTAAAAAAAACGCCAATTAAAAAATTTATTTATTTAGATTAGACTCAAGAGAGTAATATTACAGAGTCTATATTACGTAAATTTTAACAGCAAATTTGGGAACTCAAATCTCATAGATTGAAACAAATCTTGATAACATCACAGTTAAATCGGATTCTCATTAAGAACAATAATAGTAATATTAACAATATAAATTAATGAACTATTCAAATCAGTCTCTAAAATTCCCAATCTATTATATCCCTTCATAAAACTCTAATACAAAGTTTATACTAACAAAACCAGTAATTATAATCAATTTGAGAGGAAAAAACTTAAAATTAATTGTAACAACACTAAATTAATTAGTACAAGAGGTATTTTACAAAAATCTCTAATTTATCATTAAAATCACCAGAAACTTTGGCCGATTATTAACGAATACACTTACATAGAAAAAATAGATATACGGTCAAATTTAACTGTTATTTTGAACAATACAATTCAGTATTTGTTATATCATTAAGTAGCACAATTGGTATTTTCTTATCACACAATCCAATAGTACTTCCATTGGAGTTTACACATTGATTAATGCTATTATTTGTTAATTTTTTTACATCCAAACGTTCCAATACAACAGAGACCGGTTTACAGAACAATTGCAAAAATTTGACATCATTAAAACCGGGTTGTTGTTGATAGAATTGTCGTTTTGGCATTTTATACGTATGATAATTTAAATCAATTTCTTTAAGATTCGATCGAATTTGATATTCTATATCAATTGGTGTTTTATCAGACCGATTGATATACCATTCGCTTTTTTCAATTCGTTTCAATTGAATTTGTTCAGATATTTGGCAATTATTTTTCCGTATTAATAATCGACCAATATCTGATGAGAATGGTATATTAATGAATGATGTATTCATTAATTTCGGTGTTGATATATTGTTGATATTCTTCACTTTATGGTATGTTGGCGAAGTTTTCTGTTGCAGGCCGCAATTCATTAAGAATTGTCGTTTTTTCAAATGTTCTTTATTAATTGATGACACTAACGAGCTGTACGGTGGCGATTTTCGTTGGTTTCGTGTCCTAATGCGCGATTTCACCGACATTTCTTGTACATAATAGCCGATTTCTGTTGTTTTAAAAAATTGCGTACAACATTTTACTAATTGTTCTAATGTAACTTTCATCTCTTTCTGACTAATTATATTTGGTAGTGATAAATTGTTGTTAAAAACAATACCATTAGGCCACCATACAGGCCTGATTAGACCATTATTCTTGTTTTTATTACCAACGATACTTGCCGTATATTGTACTAAATTATAGATTAATCTTGCTAATTTCGTTTTCGTCATCCTCTTTATAGCCCGACTTGGATAAATTCCATTCAAAACACTAAAAGTTGTGTCTTTCTTCCAATGGGATTTGGGGTCTAACATTTTTCGATTTGCCGGAAAGTCCGACGATATTTAACAACGAACTTCGACAACACTAATAGCAGAACAACACCAACAATGTAAATTCAACACTTATAATTCACACAATTTTCGAATAATTCGAATACTTTATTTAAATCAATCAATAAACGAATTGATTTATTTGGAAATAATTAAAAATTCAGTACTTACTTCGATTTTAATTTGACAATTTTACAGAGTGGAATCGTCGAAATTTCTAGCTGCTGTTGTCAAATGAACTTCCTCCCTCTGGCGATCAATAGCGGTACTATATTGAGCGCGCATGTCAACTAGCGCCATTAAATGGAGTAGGGGGAGTCAAAATTTTGCGCCGTTAGTTTGGCAATTTCAAAAAAATTCATCAAACTTAAATATCAAAAATTCTATTAATTACGACACCTAACCAGTGCACAAATAAAAAAATTGGAAATAAAAATAAATCGGGCGATATTGGTGAATTTTAAATACACCAGACAATTTACGTGTAACTTCATTCCGCCATTTATCGATAATGCAGATTACTACAATTATTTTGCAAAGCCTGCTATTTCTATTTCAAGAAATTCGTTGCCAACTACAGAAATAATTCCTGATTTGCCTTGGAAAAATGGGTGTTTTATCACCTTTCATGCCATTTTAAAGAAATGAGCACGCCTTGATTTAAAACATCCGAACGTAATGTTTTATTGGAGGATACACCAAAGTATGAATCAAGCTACGGCTCTACGTTACCGAATCACAGCCGACTATAGGCATAAATGTAAACTTGCCCATTAGGGACAATAAAAGATCGAAAATTCTATCTTGATTGTCTTTCTCAATAAAAGGGGAGATACCATGTTTAAACTTGAGGATGGCGCAGGATTTGTACCTCTGTTTACCCCCGAAGGTCCACCAATGGTAGTTTTGTTATAGTTCCACCAAATACCAGAGAAAAATGATTTACAATAGGGATAATAAAGGTCTCCCAGTTGGTGGCAAACTACCCTAATCCGGTGGTTACAATTTTAACGTATAGTTTATATCCAGTAGAACACTAGCTAGTCTTCTATCTATTTTGGATAGTTGTCCAAAATAAGGCAGGAAATAATTAGAGGTGTCAAAGAATTTTAGATTTTGTATGTAAAGTAGGTAAATTCGAAATTTGTTAGGCCAACATCAGGATTGGAGTTTTTCTACTATTTTTTAGCACTGAGAATGGTTTTAGAGTGGCCACAGAGTAATTCAACTGAAGCCACCGGTAATGAATAATGTAACCGAGAATTAATGTGTTTATTATTAATTAAAATTAATTATTATTGAAGTAATGGAACATTAAGTTTCTTAACTACATTGTAGTAGGTATACGGTAGATATTCCACCATTTACACAATTTAAGATAACAAAAACAATTCTAATTTTAAAACAAAATTAATGTTACATATTCAGTTTGTACAACATACAAATATTTATGCATAAATCCCCTAAACTGGTGATATGCAAATGAATATAAATGTAAATAAGGTAACTTCATTTACACAGATTTTCTCCCGTACGAGAGGGTTGCTCTTTAAAATAATTACCCAAGAAATACGTTTCTGAAAAAAACGGATTCTTATTGTTTGTTGGTTATGGAAATTTATAAGATTCCGATTGGAAATCAATTCGGTATTAGAAACGGATATTATTATTGCCAATCTATCAATTGTTAAACCATTCAAATCTAGTTATAGCCAGGAACGTGATGTAAACAATTTGAGCCACAGAAATATTAATAAATCAAATACTACTAATAAATCTAGATTTCTGAATTATGACAACATGAAGATTTATTGTTGAATTACTAAAGATTAATCAACTGATTTGCTCTTGTATTTTACCGTATAGAGAAAATGATACAACAAAAAATTGCCATTAAATCTAATTATAGGATGTTTAACGATATTTCTCCTCGCATTAGTCTATGGTTTTGTGAACGTAGGTCGGCTTCTTATCAACTCAACAATCTACATTACCGACAAGGTGTTGAAACAAGAACTCGTCGGTAATGCAGATTACAAAATCATAGGCCACTGCGAGGAGAATTATCATGAAATATTTTAATTAATTAAAAGAGCCATCATTTATAGTATTTGGGGAAAAATCGAATTACATCTAGTTGGTCATTAATTATACAATCTAAATTGATAAATATCAGGATTGTGAAAATATATCACAGAGTCTAAATAAATATTTTATAATTCATTGAAATTGATGATGTGCGGAAAAAAATCGTTAGACACAGTTGGGAATTTAAATCAAAAATTCTAAGAATTCAAGTCAAAAATTAATAAATGATACAAATAAGGTGAAAAAGTGTAAATTTTGAAGAATGCTTTCGCATTCATTTCGTAATGAAAATTCCAGTTTTGTAAGGGGATTTCAAGCTGCTTAACGGGGTTTTATAGTTTTGGAAACTCTAGTGGAACTACATGAAAATCTGTAACGAATTTTTCCCTACAACTCAACTTATATCAATTAGTTTGTAATGAATATCAGGTTTATTTGATAGCAGCTAATATGCGAGAAATTTTCCAATTGATTGTGTTTTCCGCAAAATTAAGAAAAATGTCCTAGTTCTTTGAGATAAAACATAAACTAATACAAAAACCATGTCTTTTTAGTTTTCTCTATAACTCAGAATTCCCTTGGTTTTTTCCAAAGCAGATATATCCATATTCCAGATAAAGAAATGTTCTTTCAGTCGATAATTCGCACATTGTTCCAAATATTAAAATAAGGAAGAAATCGTCAATCAAATATTCCCCCTTTTTAAACAAGTTCTAGTCGCTTAATAAAGTTACACGATTCAATCGAAATTCCGTCATTGGAAGTTTCGAAAAAGTAGATCGCACCCCATTCTACTCTCAACTTGACCTTAGAACAATGTAAATAGAATGAATAGAACGACAGGACATACAAGTTGTATCTTTTACGTCCAGCTAGATAAAATCGTATCGTTTCCTCTTAATCTTCGTCTAAGAATAAAACTTTTATCGTATCTCATCACTTCTACCGACAATAAATTATCGAGTTTGATTGAATGGAATTTAGTTTACTCGTTACTAAGAGGCACAGATTTTTGATAAATTCGTCGAAAAATTGGACTTTTATTTGTAATTGAAATTCACAGAGCTTTGATTTGAGTTGAGTGTAACAAAAAAACTAAAGTTCTTGTTTGATTACAAGCCAAAAAAATTAAGCATTGATTTTTTTGTTAAAAACACAAATTTAAAGTTTGGCGATTTGTTGAATGTTGAGTAACACAATCGGCGCTTTCTATCTAGATTGATTTTTAATTATTGTCGATTATCACTTGGAAAGTTGCAAAAAAAAAATTAAAAACTTTTCCAATTTCCAAGTTGATCAAACCGAAACTCATCGCTTCAAACATTCCAAATTTCGCCCCCTTGTAAACTGTAAACTTGGCTCTATCATGGATACATCATAAAAGTATCGAAATTTGATATTTTCACACAGATAATAAAATATGTGAAAACGGAAAAAGGAAGAAATCACGTCTATTAGGTAGACAGGCCGTAAATATAACAGGAAATAGTCCTTAACACCTGTCAAACGAAATTCCCCCTTATAGCACGGAAAACTTTCCGTTATTACCGGGTAAATGAATTTTATGATTTCTGTATGAAATATGGCAATTATTCTCATAAAAGTTTCAAAGAATTCTCTCAAACAAATCATGGGAATTTTAATTAGGACTAGAGATTTTCCAGTAGAGATCCATTAAGCGTTTTGCTTGTGTTTACGATAGATTTAATAGGACGTGGCCGCTTGGACGGTGCTTTTTATCGACAATAAACAATTACGAGACGCTAGATAAATCTTCAATTTTCCATTGTAATTAATAAATCAGACCAGAACCAGACACTTGGAATAACTTCCAAACCGAGAGAACAAATAAAACCACCGAAAGTACACCATTGAACAGCTTCCTGAAACTCGCCGGTTTCTACCACCGCCATTCTAGTGAAATTATTTTATTATGTATAGTAAGTATATGATATAAAATATGAAGAGAATGACATACATACAAAAACACTCCGACATCGATAAAAGATAACTACAAGTCATGACGACCAGATCACGTATCCAGTGTATTATGGAAGAGACTCCAGGACTCCGGGGCCAACCTAATCTCTAAGGTCCACAGCATGTTTTGCAGCTTCCTAACTAATCGAAATTCAAGACGTGCGACGTGTCGAATTTACGATACCTTGATTGAATGGATCCAGAAGAATAGAACGAAGAATGAAAATAGGCGACGGCAAAATCAAGAAGTGACGACTAACAATAACGACGACATTGTCAATATGAGAGTCGTGGCACTTGTTGAGAATGCTCTTTCGATGGTACTGTGCCTAGTTAAGTCGTTTTTTCTAAAGCTTTGCTCTTTTTACATATTCAAAACGCGCTTCAAGCAATCTTTAACTATTTTCAAGAGAATATTCTACAGTGCGACGTCGAGATGAAAAGCATATCAGACAAACATACAATGTTTGAATTGTAAAAGAAAATATTGTGAAAGAATCTCCACAAAGACGGCTATTTTCGGATTAAAACAAGATGCGCTTGTAGGTTTATTGACTTTTCTAATTAAATATCGATAAACCAGAATTCTAGCAATTCTAAGATGAAGCAATAGTGGAAACGCCACCATTTGCATAATTTATAAAGTTAATTCTAGTCTTTCATTACTTGTGGCGATGGATTTGAATAATCTACACGTTAGCAAACTGATAATAATAGAAAATCTACAATTCGATTTAATTCGAAAAAAAATGAATTTGAACAAGAATTTGCTATTTCACCAACACGTGTATGTGGCACTTTCAGAACAGACTAACTGTTGATCTCGGCTAGATTCTGAATACAAAACAGCACCAGCAACAGTTAATTTGTTAATTTGCGCCAGTTTCTCGAAATCTCATTATGCCACCATAACCGAGTAAATCTCCAAGAATGAACTCGGTTGATTGAGCATTGTTAATGTCTTGGGAAATTTTAATTAAGTTGATAGGATAAAAAATTGTTTCTTCGTTTGTAATGCTAGATTAAACCGACATTAAATATCGAGTTTATTGTGTTTTCTACAAAGAAAATCGGCTGTATGTGTACGTCTATTGCAAATAAATGTTATTGAATACAGGAGCCAATAAGCCTGCCGTTCTGGTCCTTGTGTTTTCGCTTCAAAGGATAATGCCGAGTGAAAATGTACCAGGCGAATTCATTTATACGAAAATACCGTCTCTCTATTATCTATGGAGGAAATAATAAAACCTGTAAATTATGTGATGTCTACAACACAAACACATCTAGTTCATGTTCTATAAGTATATACAATCCATATTAGATAAAAGTATTGAGATGCACTGTAGCATTTCAACATGCTGAACATAAATTTTCTACTAGTGTGATGCAGAAATACCGAATGAAGGAAAATAAATAAATTCAAACGTGATCTGGGTCAGATAACATCACATCCCTACATGCACACCCACATCTACAACAAATATCCGTAACGTTAACGTTTTATCCCTATGGGACCGTGCAAGCAGTCAACATACGGCGGGTGACATTGACGATGATGATGGCAAACGCTTATAAAATGTCACCTGTGGCATTAACGACAACGTGAGTCGATTGTTGAACAATACGTCGATCATTGCCGGGTGCTTTTCGAACAACAGATGGGACTACGGGGGCATCACTAAAGAAACTTATAGGACACAATCCGTATGATTTCCCAATAGATGATTTCACCATCCAATTAGAACAGTCTTCTTCGATTATATTGTATTGTGTTCATCAGGTGATAGATTTGACTATTGTTCCATCGAAATTATCAATGCTTATCAGTAAAACTAATTATCTTAAATCGGATTAGTTTCGTATTCAATTGATTTGTTTTCGATTTGTTTCAGTTCTGGGCAGCTTATGTGCCCTGTGATGCTCAGCACAAAGACGCCGTTCAATTAACTTTGGAACAAATCGACGTTATCCGAAGATTTACAGAATTGTACCATCCCCGTTTGACGCTCTGCACATCATCCGAAGGTATCGCTTTAATTTTGTCCCTCAATTTTAGAACTACACAAAACACTAGCAAAACAATTAAACGACCACCCTCCTATCGGTCCTTGCAATCCGTCATAAAAACAATGCCACAACATCCCTTAACACTATTTTTTCACGGTTTCTATCAGATTTTCCATACAAATCAATACAATAATTATTTTTTCTTGGTATTGTAGATATTAAAGCGGCATATAAACGGCATCAATTGTGTTCGTTAATTGGCGTGGAAGGTGGTCATTCTTTGGCTGGTAGTCTGGCTGTATTGCGTACTTTATACCATGTCGGTGTTCGATACCTCACCCTAACATCCACCTGCAACACGCCATGGTAAGTTTCGTATTTGCCCAATTTCTTGAATCAACATGCCGGATGATTCAATTTGAGAAGACGCACAGAAACAAGACGAGCAAGTTATCACCTTTAAAAATACAATTCTAATTAAATTAAGTAAAATATTAACGATGGCGATAATAAAATCGCAGAAACTTTAATAAGACTTTAGAATGAATTAGTTTTTTCCGACTTTCCATTAAATTCAATCTTAATCTCTACTAAAATTATTAAAATCAACATTTATTATTTGCTTGCATACTTTTAAAATGTCTTCATTTATTTATAATTCATTTCGTTTTTTTTTTTGTCTTGTTTGATTGTGGTTTTACAGGGCAGACTGTTCGCACGTTGATAATCCGGGCAGGAAACCAGAACACGGCGGTCTCACCAGTTTTGGCAAAGTAAGTACAACCAACAATAGTAACAATCGAAATCCGTGCCCGAGTTCCCAGGGACGCTTTAACGCCTGGACGACTCCCGGCGACCCTGGATGATTATATTTCAATGATGGGGAATCGTGAAAGGGGGCGATTTTGACGGTTTAAAAAAACGGTTTACTTCACAGCTCAGTTTTATTGTTAAATTGATAATTAGAGCCGTTATCGATTTCTGCCAAAGATTTATTGCATCAAATCGTTGAAATAAGCGCATAGTCGGATATTTCTAAAAATAATCTTCATTTCTATCCAATTATTGTTGTTGTTAGCCTTTTTAAGCGAACAATAAGCCGCATCTTGTATTTTATTACCACTGACAGGTATTGCTGCAATTGTAAAGAATTCAATAATAAATAGCAACCTCTTGTGAAATTAATAAAAATAAATTTATAGTAGCCTCAAAGGTTTTATTGTAGTAGATAAAAAATACGAATAGTCGGCTTTTGTTGGCGAGAATTTACAATTTATACATTACTGTAGTACCTAGAAAGACTTTATCATCATGTAAATGTGTTTTTAAGCCTTCTAACTTATAATAATCCGGAACGTTACCGAAATATTGCAGCAATCTTATTAAAATTCCTGCATTTAAAGCTGATGGTTGTAATTTATTCGCAAATGAAATAATTCTGCGTGAAATTTCTAGATTGTCGTCAAAGAAATGAATCGTTTAGGCATGATCGTTGATCTATCCCATGTGTCTGTACGTACAATGGGCGATGCTTTGGACGTCTCGAAAGCCCCAGTAATTTTCAGTCATTCATCAGCCCATGCCCTGTGCAATTCAACTAGGAATGTACCGGACGCAACGCTACGTAAACTCGCATTAAATAAAGGTGTTGTTATGGTGAATTTCTACACGTATTTCCTAACATGCAAGAACGTATCAACTGTTGCTGATGCTGTCGGTAAGTCTCAACCACCGACTATATGGAACAAATTGAATTGTTCAACTTTTCAGCACATATAAATCACATTCGTGAAGTGGCCGGTGTGGATAATGTTGGCCTAGGTGCCGGATACGATGGTATCAATTTGTAAGTAGCCCGAATTACCGAAATTGGTGAGACATTTGTGCAATTTCCAGTGTTCCACAAGGACTCGAAGATGTCGCCTCGTATCCGACATTGTTCGCCGAATTGATCGGTACAGGTAAATGGAGTGTTGATGATTTGAAGAAGCTGGCCGGTTTGAATTTTCTGCGAGTTTTACAAGACGTGGAGAAAATCCGAGATGAATTCAAGAAAGCCAACGTACCGCCGTATGAGGATGTTTTATTGCCGCGACCGAAAAGTAATTGTACTTCACAGGATCATTTCTGATTTGTTGTCGTTGTTGATGATAATTGTGTAGTTTTGTGTTTATTTATTAGAGAATTTATCGAGATTTTCAAGTGTTTCCATGGACGTGCGAAATTTTAATCACAATACCGTAAACAGACTGTTTATAATAATTAAATTGGTGCTAAAACGGATTGAAATTCAATTATGATTGAAATTTTAAATTAAATCTAATCAATTTGTATGATTTAAATATTAAACCTGTTGCCATGTGTGAGTGTATATTGTATGGAATTTATGTAAAATCTATGAATAATTATGAGGATGAGTGTGAGAATATGACCATATGTCTTGTATCTTTTCGTTATTTTCTCAATAAAATCCTTGTCCTGGTGGAAAACATTTCGCTTCAAAACATAGTTTCTAGACAAATATCGAACCTATGGCGTGCGTGGGTTTTTTTCTTGTGATATAAATTGAAAAATATATATGATAAAGAAAGGAAAACAAGTTGGATATTCCTTGAGGGACTACAACCTACCAATATTTGATTTGGGAAAAAACCTTATGTGTTCAATATTATTATCATTACTATTATTATTATTATTATTATTATTNATATAATAAAGAAAGCCAATAAAAAATTTGACGACTGTTATTTGGAGAGTCTTATATTTATTATCTTTTCAAGAAAGATAATTGGAAAATTCATTGAAACTGCTATGCATAACAGAAACGGAATTAAAATTGATAAAATTATTTAAAAAATAACGATTTGTCCAATTTCTATTTAAATTTTGTCAAGAATTAAATCTAATACCATCAAATTTTATATCCCAATTAAATCTTAAACTAGACTGTAAATAGTCTATTTAAGATTATTAATTAAATAACATAAGAAAATTGAAGTAAAACTATTTCTATTGAAGAAATAGCGAATAACATAGGACCAATTTCTTACTGTTTATAACTGTTTTTTTGTTGACTGGTGTAAATAAAAACTAACTGCTAATTATATTCTCTAACATATCATAGACTTAGGCGTTTTTCCTTATTATAGAGCAATATGAGTATTTGTCCTCAATTATTATAATAATTGAATTATTATAATCCTAATTAGAGCCGAATTGTGTTTTCCTCTTTGTTTGTGTATTTTATGTAAAATTATAAATAAATTTTTGATAAATGTTTCGCTAATGATTCATTTTAAAAATCCCTCCATTTTCACATTGAAAACCACCAGGGAATTTGGTTTGTTGGCCATTTGTCAAATTTCAAACTGTTTATTTGTAGCTCTCTTATACATAAAGAACGGGATTTCTTGAATATCAAATAATTCGTGTTTTTTTTTCAAATTAATGGGTAATTTCGCAAAAATATCTAAATTTAGAATCAGAATAAAATAATACAATTAGCATAAAAAATACAAATAAGCGTCCTAGAAAAGAAATGAAGTTTGAAAATTAGTAAAATAGCTACAAAAATTGACCTCAAATAAAAATCAATTATAAAATATTAAATACAATAGAAATAGACGACAAAAATAGTAGATTTATTAATAAAAATTATTAATAAAATAAAAATAAAATATTTACAATTTAACAAAATTTCTGAAAAAAAAAAATCAAATTAGAGAGACACTTACAAAAACTTACCTTGAATGACAGCAAATTAAACACCATAAAAATGCAAACATTGTTGATGTAACAATTAAAATTACCTAAAAAGTACCTAAAATAAAAAATTTATTAAATTATGCTTACCTATTTGTAATAGGTACATAAAAATACAGTCAACACTGTAACACACGTTTCGTTTCGAAATTCAAAGTATGACTTTGAGAGTAAAAAATAGCGACAGACAAGATATTTATTGAAGATCCAAACGAAAGTTTGTAAGCCCAAAAATTTCAACGTAGAAGCACCCACCCCATAGGTGCTAACTGTATTGATTATTAACAAACAGATCAATAAGAAGGTTAGTTTTTGTTTCGTTCAGTTATTTCGTGACAATCAATTAAAAAGGACATAATCCAATTCCATCGATGCGAAAAGATTGACTTTTTCAATTCTTGTAAGTTCATAGATAAGAGATTTTACAAGTACCTACAAGTCCCTACAGAGTTCATATAATCTACCTACAATTACCTATAAAGTCGCTAAAAGTTCATATAAAGTACCTACAGAATGTTAACCGATTTTTTACGCGCCTATGGAGTACCTAACTGGAGATTTAACCCTTGTTTATTTACCTGAAATTAATTAATTAGATAGAAATGATCTCAATTTGACTTGCAAAATTGTAAATTTTCGCGTCCCGAATTTTAATTTCAACGATAGAGTTGTATATTCGTTGAAAAACACGACGAATCTAAATAAAAAGTACTCACTTTGCAATGCTACACTGCCTCCTGTCCCACGCTGTTCGGACCTACTGTAATTAGATAAAAGAAAAAAAAATTAAAAATTTAGAAATAGGATTTTGATTGTCGCAATTTACCCTTTCGATGACTTCTCTCCCGCTTGAATCCGTGGGATGACTAACTCCTTCATGGGTCCAAGACAGCTTCAACAACACTAGCACTAACACTGACACTTCACAATTTTATTATTGCTATTTAAATTTATTATTATTATCAAGCACTGAAAAATTGGTGTTAACACCTAGAAAATCAAAAATAAACTGAATAAATTCAGGTATAGACAA
>JACDRP010000625.1:0-30217 GCA_013841185.1 Hycleus phaleratus | reverse complement strand
AGTTCCTTTTATAAATAAACTCTCGTTTGGTGAAAATTTTGGAAGGCGTGATTCTTCATAACCTTCTAAACTGCTCCGGTTGGCTATACGCTCAATCATGACATCCGGATAATTTCCATAAACAATAGGATGAGCAAACTGTCCAAACTATTAAATTATCATTAATTACTATAATAGAGAATTAATAATTTAATTTACAATAAAATTACCCAAAATAAACGGTTTCGTTCAGCTGCTTCTTCATCTTCAATACTATCGGTTAATGGAGCAGGCCAATCCATACTTATCACCATTGTAATATTACCATTTTGTTGTGCACGAAACTCATTGTTATAAATATGATAAGCTTCAGCGTGTGCTTTAATAACATTATGACCGCATATGTAAATATAAACACCGGTATTGAAATTTTGTTGGATTTGTGATAAAATAAGTGTCGGTGTATCTACACAGAAACTTCTCGGTTCATTAAAAGTGGACCACATTTTTACACGATCACCAAATAATTGAAACGCTAAACGAGCATAATCACCAAATTGTTTTATCATAAAAGGATTGGTCCAATCACCGAATGCTTGGTAGCTTATTGGTATATCCCAATGGTATATTGTAACAAAAGGTTCTATACCATTTTCTAATAATAAATTTATTAAATTATTGTAATAATTGACTCCATCTGGGTTAATTTCGTTGTTGAAACCATTCGGTAAAATTCTTGTCCAAGATAATGAGAAACGATAGATGCTTACACCTAATTCTTTTAACATTGCAACATCTTCTTTATATTTATCATAGGAATCACAAGCTATATCACCATTATCGTTATTATTGATAATACTAGGATAATTGTGTGCTATATTATCCCAAAAATTAGTACCTTTTCCGCTAACATTCCAAGCACCTTCTATTTGATAAGCCGATGTTGCTGCACCCCATTTGAAGTCATCAGGAAATTTGCGTGATGCAGTTTCTGAGAGACTATTTGGACAAATATTTTATGATTTAAATTCTTAAAAATAAAGATGAATATTAGAAAAAATACCAGAAAGGCAGTACTGCAACTAATATGAAATAAATTTTAAACATCTTGTTGTTAAACTGAATCAAACGCAAAACAATCATAGAGTATTTATATAAATTATCATCTAATTGATAAACAATAAAGTTAGAAAAAAGTCGATAAAGGAAAATAGAATCCTATAAACACTTAATACAGTAATATAATAATAATATTATCTATTTAATCAATTTTGAGAAATATCTTCAGGTGTAACTAGAATTAGAATTTTTATTATCACAATTCGACAAAGTAATTGAAAGCTTTATCATTAATAATATGTGAAATTGCGAATATCCTACATGGTACAAATTTAGTTAGTTATTTAGTTACATCTATATTCCAAACTGATAAAGTGGATGATTTTTGAAGTATCCACTACTTAAATTATTTTTATATTTAATTAATTAAAGATAAAAGGGTTAAAATTTTTACAACTCATATCAAGGTTCTATCTTCTAAAAATTGCCTAGCAACTGCATACAAACTTGAACTATTTTATTTTATTTTTCCGGTAATGATAGTGATAAAAATTATTTGTAAATTAAACGAATCCCCGATTAGTTCCTTTAAAAACGTTTTGAGATATCTGCTAGAGGCCAGACGCAAGTCTACATATATATTGTTAGATAAGAGTGCCAGATTTTAATCCTGGCTAAAACATACAGACATATACTACTGAATCGTTGACGGTAATACGGAACAAAGGACAATTTAACAATGATATGTCTCTGATAAGTGGACAAATAGCTGTAGATAGAGAGGGACAGTATAGTTGAGGCAATTGGGAGATTTGCTCAAGGCTGGAATTTTGTAATGGATCGATAAAAAGTTTAGGTCATTGGAAATCACAGATATATTTAAATTATTGACTATTGAAATATAAACAACATGAATAAATAACTTTAATATAACAATTATCTAACTATTTACTATTTTCAAATCAACTATCACTATTGATTAGCAATAATCACTCTTTCATACACGTCTCGGTTAAGCAGCGTGTTTTTATGGCGTCTTTGTAAAATTCAGCAGATCTTTTCGGGGTTCTCGTTCGATTTGGTGAACTAAAATCGACATTAAATAGTCCGAATTTGATCCTAGAAGCAATTTTACATTATTCAACTTTGGAATAATTTTTGAATTTAACTTACATATAACCGGCTTTCCATTCTAAATTATCCATTAAACTCCATACTGTATAACCGGTAACATTGACTTTGTCTTCATACCTCGCCAGTAATGCTTCACCAAGATATTGCTATAGAAATTGTTTTATTATTTTGCTTTAACTATTATTTATAGTTACCTTAATGAAGTCGATTCTGTTTGTATCATTTAAATTATCATTAAGTTGTGAATAACCGTTTTCTGTAATGATAATCTCCGGATGATTATAGGTTGTATCAATCCATTGGAGGAACTTTCTCATCCCCCATGGAACAACACCCCATAGTGTAGCTTGTACTTTCCAATCCCGAAAATCTGTATACATATCCGTATTCATATCTTTTATAAAACTTGGTGTATCAATTGCTTTTTCATCGATCCATCTAACTAATTTTGTTGAATAGGTGTTAATACCGAAGAAATCAAAAGTACCTCTAATATAATCAATTTCGTCTTGTGTGAATTCAGGTAGACGTGATATATTGAAACCTTCTGATAAACTTCGTTGTTTGATTCGATCAATCATAATTTGTGGATAATTTCCATTTGGATGATAAATTGGATTTGCATACCAACCAATTTGGAATTGTAATGCTCTTTCAGCCGCTTCAATATCTTCTGTATTATTAGTTGCCGGTTCCATCCAATGACAATCAACAACAAATGAAACTTTACCATTGTATTTTGATCGATATTCATTATCATAGAGATGATAAACTATAGCGTGTGCTTTTAGTAGATTATGAGCACATTGATAACCACCGATACCTTCACGAACCACACCAGGTGCCAGTGTACCACTATCGTATCCTTCTAGACATACTTGTTTTGGTTCGTTGAATGTTACCCAATATTTAACATCAGCACCGAATGTCTCAAATGCGAATCTCGCATATTCAGCATAATAATCGATAATTTCCGGATTTAACCAACCGTTAAAATCTTGTAAAATTTGCGGTAAATCCCAATGGTATAAAGTCACCATTGCCTCAATACCATTCGATTTCAAATAATCAATCAATGTTCGATAATAATCGACACCTTTTGGATTAATCACACTTGAATTACCATTAGGAAGCAGTCTTGACCATGATAGAGAGAATCGATAATAATTTACACCGAGATATTTTAACATTTCCACATCTTCATTGATTTTATGATAAGAATCACAAGCTATATCGCCGTTTTCTACCATTTTATTGCTTTTTTCATGGGCGTATTTATCCCATATGTTGGGATTTTTACCGTCAACATTCCAAGCACCTTCGATTTGATAAGCTGAAGTGGCTACTCCTAATTTGAAGTCTGGCGGTAAAGGATAATCCACATTGCCACCGACAATTCTACAATTGTATTCAATTAGAAAATAATTAGAATAATTAGATATTTGAGTAAATACTTGGAGTATGCAATTAGAATTATAGTGCTTGTAATAAATTCGCGCATCTTTATAACTTTGTTAAACTCCTCATAATTAGCCGACTTTTATATTAAATTTTTATCTCCGGTACTTGAATCAAAAACGTAAATATTTTTTTGAACAATTAATTCGATTCTAATTAGCCATTAAGTTTATTATTATTAGAGAAACAATAATAGAGTATAAATATTATTGTTTTTGTTATCGTCAACATTAATAATTGCTTTGTTCATTAGATAAAATTGTTTTGCGTGTTTACAAATTTCGGCAAACATTGCTTATTGAAATTTTCAATATTTCTCAACTATATGATAAATTTAAGAGCTTTATAATGAGTTTGGGCGTCAACCACTAAAATTACAACGTAAATAAGATAGTAAGCTTCCAGTTTGAAACGATATTTCTCGTAAATTGTGAAATTTTGCTTATTTTGCAGCGGTTTAAAGTGAATCCAAATTATTGTTATTTGTAATTTTATTAATAAATTGTCAATTTACAAGTTAATTAAAAATGATAAAATTGTAATAGTAAGTAGTGGACGGTAGCTTATATTCGCACTATTTGTATCTAATTTTCGTGTGGTAATTAATTTTCTAAAATATTCCCCTGATTTCTTAATCGTCCTTTTGCGACTAGTATCGTTGAAATCAACATGATATAATCCAAATCTCAAACTGAAACAACCCTATAAAAATTTTGTTTATATTAAAAATCTACTCACCGATAACCGCTTGACCATTCTAGATTATCCATTAAACTCCATGCCAAATATCCAGTCACATTAACTTTATCTTCATACAATGATAATAGGACATTTCTTATATGTTCCTGTAATTGAATAATAATAATAGTGTAGAAAATAATATATAAAACTTACTCTATAGTAATCAACTCTTTTATCATCATCTAATTGTCCATCATCATCACAATATCCATTCTCTGTAATCATAATTTCTGGATGATCGTAATGATGATCGATCCATTTTAATACTTTTCTTATTCCTTCAGGATAAACAGCCCAACCGTAAGCTTGTGTCTCCCATTGAGGATCTAGAAATGTATAAACGCTGGTATCTTTTGCTATAGATGGTGATTGATCTATTGGTCGATCTTCAATCCATCGTGCTTTCATTGTAAGGTAATTGTTTAATGAGAAAAAATCCGATGTGCCTTTAATATAATCGATTTCGTCTTGTGTAAATTTTGGTAAACGTGATACATTATAACCTTCGGCTCTACTGCGAGCATCAATTCGATCGATCACGATCTGTGGATAATTACCATTTGGATGGAAGACAGGGTTAGCGTATATTCCACTCTAGAATGTAAATTTTTTAGTGATTCACATTTTTAAATGGTTATGATTTTACATAGAATTGCATAAATCTTTCAGCCGCCTCCTTGTCTTCGTCTAAATCTGAAGCCGGTTCTATCCATTGGACATCAATGGTAAATGCAATTCTACCGTTGTACAATTGACGAAATTCCTCATCATAGATGTGATAGGCCCTAGCGTGTGCTTTTATAACGTTATGTCCACATTGATATTCTCCAATACCTGGACTTTTAATACCTGGCGCATGGACACCGCTACCATATCCAAGTAAACAGATTTGTTTTGGTTCATTTATTGTCATCCAATATTTAATTTTTCTCCCATATTCATTGAATGCAAATCGTGCATAATTCGCAAAATATTCAACAATAGCCGGATTCAACCAACCGCCTAAATCTTGTAAAGATTGCGGCAAATCCCAATGATATAAAGTAACCATCGGTTCGATATTATTAACAAGTAATGCGTCGATTAAATTGTGATAATATTGAACCCCTAATGGATTAATATTGGATATATCACCATTCGGTAGAAGTCTTGACCATGATAATGAGAAACGATAATGTGTAGCATTTAAATATTTAAGCATATCGATATCTTCAAGATACCGATGATAAGAATCACAAGCTATATCGCCGTTTTCTTTCAATACATTATGAGCGAATGTATCCCAAATATTCCTACCTTTACCATCTTCATTCCAACCACCCTCGATTTGATAGGCTGCCGTAGCAGCACCCATAATGAAATCATCGGGAATCCGATTTATGTCGATAAAATTCATTGTCAACCTAACAAATAATTGTAGAAATTTAATAAAATTGCATTATTACTTACTTTAAAAGTGCTAAAGTTGTTAAATTCATGGCTAATTATAAATTTATTTCGTGGGAGATTTTCGTTGACTGTAAGATTTCTCAATATTTGTCCATTTATATGTCAACTTTATCTGTTTTAAGAACTAGAACAAGATTAACTGGATTGTCAAAATTGATGAACTATTTACGCTTTTTCTTTATTATTATTATTACAAAGATTAAATAATTTAAATAAACATTAAAATACTAACTTCAGTATGTAAATCAGACTGGATCTCTGTTTACAATTTAATACAAACGAAGGCTATATTTCAATTAAATTGTAATTATAACGACTTTCAAAATAGTGTGGCCTTACATTCAACATAAATCGATTTATAATTACCGAACAATAGTTGTATCATCACACAATATCAACAAAAACTATTCATAATTATTACAAGTTTACGATCTTTCATTGAACGATTCATTCTAATTTTGTTTTTACAACTTTGATTGGAATATTCAAATTTTAAAAGTCAATATTTAGGATCAGATACAGTTATAGTATGCATTAGGACATCATTTGGAATGCATTAAAATGACACCTACACGAATATTTAAATAAATTCAATAACTGCTTAAATATTCCTGGATTTGCTTTAGTTTACTGTTATAATAACAGTTAAATGGAACATTTCCTAGATTGTGTTGATAAAAGTGAGAAATTTTCCATAATTAAAAATATAATCCAACATTATCTTTGTTAGTATCGTAAAAATAAGGAATCTTGTAAAATTATTTGATATCGATTCAGACGATTTTCTTCGATAATTCTATTGATTTTAGTATTTATTGATAATAATCGGTTTTGTTTACAATTAAGTTTGAAGCGTAATTATTTTATTAGTCTCTGAGATAAACGGTATCACTTATTTGGTTGTACGTTAAATAATAATCAATCAACCTGACCTAAAAACATGATTTATTTTCTTTGTATCATTTCGTATTGTTATATCAAGATTAAGGATTATAAAGGAATAAACATTCATTTTCAATAAAACAATAAGCAATACACTAAATCATATTTTATAAACAATAAAAACACGAAAACAACAAAATGACAGCGTTTTTTTGTCAAAAAGTATTCCTTATGAGTATATAATGAACATTGATCAAAATTTTCTAATATTTCTGAAATTTTATTCGTTTCAGTAATAAATTTCTTTTAATGGGGCTGGATATGAACTATAAAACTGTTTCAGTAGTAATGGCTGCAGAAAAATATTATGGCTTCAGATTTTCTCTTTATCAAATTGAAGATCAGTTGAAATTTTATAGACGTTCTAGTATTTTATCTAAATAGGAATCTGGTAATATTTTCTACCATTTTCCGATTTCCAATTTACATTTTTTCTTCATTCCATATTTTCCCTATTCAAATACAGTTTCCTGTTCTATTTTATTAGGATAATTTTTAATCCTTGATAGTATAGAATTCTTTAAATTACGATTGTTTTATTCATAGATTTATGACTTATTTATATTTCATAGTTGGGTAATAATAGCTGTGTAGAACATAATCTCATTCAACCTCACCTTGCTATTATTTTAATTGAGATAGCGATTTTTTAATTTTTAATCGGATAGTGTAGTTTTCTCCGTTCAAAACTCCACTTGCATTAAATTATCCGTAATTAATTTATGTTATATTAATTTCCAATCAAACGATTTTGGAGATATTCAAACATTAATTAATAGCCAAACAGTTTCAACTACGTTTATAGATTCATAAAATTCTAAAAAGTTCAAATATAAATCTCGATAAAAGGTGTAACGGATCTGCAACTCGTCTCATTAAATCCAGTTAGATCACGATCAAATTTAATGATCAATAATTGAAAGTCGAGTTCAACTGAAATTGTAGAAATTAAATCTAAGATTAACCTTTAATGAAATTTATGTAAATTATAGGGACACCCTATTAAATACATCTTTCAATAAACTCTACTAGTAGCATTTCGATTCTAAAAATAATTTGCAAATTATCATCATGATCTTATATTCACTTTTCATCACTTTTACCCGTTTGATTTAATTAGATATTTCATTTTCAATGGAATGTGGTCGTATTATCAGTCCATTTTTTCGAATTAAATATTACCTGCCATTATTTTTATTAATAACAACATCTGTAACATTAATTTACTTTCAAATATCCACCTCTACGGTATCTATTATACTTTTTTCCTTCTAGTAGAGTTTGATTGAAATCACACCATAAAAACGATAATTCCATATATAGTACGTGAAAAAGTATAAATGTTTAGACACATTTGAACGGCGCCGTTACCTATTAAGTAATAAGAAGAGTTGTTAATCCAACGATAGGATAATAAAATAGTTTAAAATTTATTTTACAATATATTTCCAGGGTAGGTACAATTCAATTTGTACTGTCCGCATTTTTCTATTCTCATATTTGCAATGTAATAACAGCACTGCCCACATGTTTGTTTGGAATTTAATTGGATGTGGAGTGGCGTCTAGACGCCGTTGGCGTCTCCGCCCGCATAATTCCCAGAAAGATTCCATACAAAATGGATATTCCTATCGGTAAAGTCTCGAAATTCTTACAGTTGTTTGTGATCTTTTAATTAAATTGAAGACAGTTTAAAATTACATCGGAATAGTTAAATGAAGAAGATGTTGCGTAGATTGCATTTTTTGTATTGCACAATTACTTATTGTTTGAACAAGGAAATTGTCCTGTGTGAAAGTGACTCGATGAACTTTAACACTAGGAAAATGTCAACCGTGGCAAAAGTCCAGCAGGAAACTTGTTGACCTTAAATTATTTTTTTCCGTTCGGTTGTACTGACGACAGGTAGACATTATCATCTTGTTGTTACAAGTTGTCGTCGAAATGGCTGCTTAATTTCAATTTCCCACTAAATTCGTCGAGTTATTTGGAAAACAACAGTAAATCTCGAGAAACATGAGCCTAATTGTTTAAATTTCTAATAACTTATCGTTTATTTATAGTTTAGTTGTCTTAAAGGCTCAGATTGGTGCTTTAGCTTTCTCTTCTCTCTTGAAAATCACAATCGTTTTTTAGTGGCATTTAGTTGTTTCAGTTAATTATCACTTGAAGGTTTTCAACTTGGTTTTATATAATTTTTTATAAGGAGTTGTTGTTCTTATTGTGAATTATCGGTTGTGTCTAGACATATATATTTATCGTTCGATTCGCACTAATGAACCACATGTAACATGTAGAATGTACATACGTACGTAAACTTATTTATTTGACCATTACTGGGTGTTTGGGCGAGCTAAACGGCCATGTTGACAGTCTTGTAAATTGGAATGAACAAAATAAGAAATTCACACCGGAGCCCTCAAATCATCTTCAATCTTCAATCTTAGTGTCTCGTATAATTTATTTCTAGATGAAAACAATTATTTCACAAGATAATTCTTGTAATTACAATTACAAACAATCATTTTAAAACCAAACGTGGTCATTTTGTGGCCTTTTCTCCGTTTTAAAATGTCTATAATTACGGAGGAAATTAACCGAAAATTCAATTAAGTCAATCTAAATTTCAACATACAGTAGTAAACATGTAGTTTAATATGTAATTTTATTATTTAATGAAACTGAAAATTGTTTCAGCGTGAAAAGGATTTGTTGGATTTTTTTTTAAAGAATCGAACGGTTAATTGCTCAAACTAATTATCCAAGTTTGTACGGAAAAACTAAACGTATGAACGTTATTAATGATTATAGTGAGAGTCAGAAGATCAACTTAAAGGATACCGTAATCTTATTCAGAGTAATATTATTAATAATCTGCAGTTAAGGAATTTTCCGTTAAAATTATCAGTAATTGATCTACTACAATAAAACATATGTTGAGAATTTCAAGTACAGGTTTTCTGTATAACCAATTTGTTAAAACAATAAAGTAAATTATATGGGGGTATAAATAGAAATTTTTCCTCATTTTGATTTATTGCAGTGTCAGTAATGGCACCTATTAAATCAAACAATTTTAATGTATTTGATTACAGAATATCAAATTTTGCGTGTAAGAATCACAAAATCCCCGTGAATTCTTAAATATTATCAAGATTCGAGACACAATAGAGAATCTCGCTGAATTAATGACGCATATTAGTATCAATAAATGACAACGTTATTTTATGGATCAATTAAAAATTAACAGTTAACAACGAACATCGGACTACTGGTTTTCATAATTAAAACCATAAGAACAACAAAAAACCAACAATAATGTCTTATATTGACTGATACAATGTCGGCATTTCCTGGAAGTCTCCCATATTCGAGCAGTTTTAAAGGCCTGACAAACGTTGAAGAATGCCGCAATTGCAGTGTGAGCTTTCGGCAAACATCCTGACAATCATAAAAGCTCAATTTATTATTTCGATATGCTGAAAAAAACTGGTAGAATCTCATTAGTTTGGAATAAATGAAAATGTAGTCAATTAAAATGATTAATAACGTAGAGTAATTGGATATTTTGAAGAACTTTCAACTTTCTTTTCTCGGTGGGCAAAATTGTTGGAAAACGGCCGAATTTTCTCCACTTCTAGCAATTAAATTGTAACTACTGTAGATAAGCAGATATAAAAATAATAAGAACAAAGCACATTAGTGAAGATCTCGACTATTTGCATTTGAAGATAAACGATTTCCTCTAGGCGATTTTCTAATTAACGATAGCAGAAATAACAATTAAAATAAACATAGAAATTATTCCAAGTCCATTATAAACAAGATAGAGTTAGAATAAATGCCGTTATTGTACACGACATATAAATATTTACAATTGAATAAAAGCAAGCAAAATATGAGTTTGAACTTTTCCAGACGATTTTCTTGCATGAATGAGCATGGCTGGTTTAGATCTTCTCCAACGTTTTTTCCCTTCTCATTTCATGCTATTGTTTTTTCTTTTAAAATTTTATTATGTAAATGTTCTCATGGGATTTCAACACGATGAAAAAAGGCCAAACTATTTAATATTGCTCGATCGGTGGTCGTTTTTGTGTAGTTTCAATTAAAATCAATCAGCGAATCAATTTCAAAACTCTTCGGTGTTTTAATATTTGTTTAAACAATTCCATGATTGATCTTTTGTATTTTGCCCACCACTTCGATTATATCGCAAACAAAACGAGACTGGAAGCTTTCAGTTCGCAGATGGTCTTCGTTGTGTCTTGTAACTAGTCTCTTGTTAGTTTCATTATTGTTTTTACATTAATAGTGCTAATAATTTAGTTCATTAAATAGTAGATAATTTAATGGATAGTGAATAGTGGTTTAGAAGAGTCGATATTGTTGGTTTTTAATTAAAAATTCGTCAATAAACTTCAAATTTTTCGAATAAAAATGTATCTTTATTGTAATATACATCGAATATCTCTGAACCATAAAATTGTAATTATTTATGGTCGTTTCTCAGGTCTGATTGCGGTCCAAGCCGCTACTGGCGATCTTTTATTACGATTTTATCATTGAATCTTTCTAACTGTCGTTTATTAAAAGTCGTCTGTCGGCGGTTGGAAATTCTTTGAACAAGAAAAAGTTGAAAACAACAACTAAAATCAAGTGTAAAATGTATTGAAAAATTGGTCCTTTTATCGAAGATTCGATGAAATCAACTTAAAAAAAAAAACCGTATAATCCATCAGTTGAATTCCTTAAATTTTTATCGTTTCATTAGAAACAACTTAATTTCCGCTATGATTTACGGCATTTCGTGTTGAATTATTTTGAATATTCATAAAGTTGTAGTGTTTCGGCAACAAGTCTTGAATTGTAAATTGAGCCCAACAACAAGTCGGAAAACAATCAATATTTTTTCGTCAATGTTTAAATAAAGTGAAAGCTCACCATGGTCGTTATTTATTAACGTTTTGTTGTGTCGTTTATCTCTTGCCAATCGTTTCCAATTTCTTTGTCTATTGTTTCTTACACTTCTTGTGTCAGTATTGGCAAAGTTCGATCATGTTCACTGACAATCTTCGATTTTTCCAACTGCACGTTTATCGATTCGTTTTATTCAATTTTATAGATTAAAGTTAGATGCCGACATTGTTTCTAAAAACGACACAAATTGGTTTTTCTCTATCTATATCGTTTAATTATTCAACAACATCTAACAATAGTGGGTTGAAGTGATGCTGGAACAAGTTCCAATGAATTAATTTGAACATTTTTCGGTCTGTCGATCATTTTAACACCTGTAATTTGTAATACTATTTTCTATCTAGCTATATTGAAAAACTTGTTGTGTTCGTAATTTAATTTCTTACGCAAAAAGATTAGATTGTTCGATTGGAATTTTACTTCGTTGTCGTTTAAAACTGTGTTGTTATTGTTGGTGATAATGATGAAGCGTACAAAATCTGTTGGATGGTTACAACAATGCCGTGAATTTGTGAAAAGTGTTAGTAATGTTGATAGTGTTGAGGTTATACGAAATAAAAGGTTGTGTACGAGTGCTGAACAACTTTATAAAAAAAGGTAAAGAATACAAATTTAATTATTTCCGGATTTTATTCATTAATTCTTGAAATTAACACAAAAATCTCCACCATAGTCGCACAATAATCCGTGTAAAAGTAACAATAATTATCGTAATAATAGTGATTGTTTGGGATGTGTTGATAAATGAAATTGTCGAATCACCAATAATGATGATGATTCTTAATACAACAACGACAAGGGATTGTTAACGAAATGATGGATTTAAAGTTGATATGTGATTAAACCGTAAACCTCCAGTCTCCTTCATCATTTATTCCGCACATGTCTCAAGTTCGGCTCGATAATTTTTAATAATTAAAGTGAAAATTGTATCATCATCCCATGAAAATATCAATTAATTTTTAAGTACCAACCTATAAAATCAATTTTGATTTATATTTCATGTTGTTAATGAAACAACTAGAGGGGATTCTTTATTACAAAATAATTAGCCTATAAAATTATTCAAATAAGATATGCTCACACCAAAGCCTACAATTTTCCAATCATTGAGAAAAATCGAAAATTCCTCCAATTAACATTGATTTAGTTGTTAGTAATCGAAATTGTGCACATTCATTTTTTGATAATTTCAACCACCGAGGTCAATCACCAGCCGCATCGAAACTTAGAGATTGTTTAGATAAATTAATGTAGAGAAATTTCGTTTTGTGATTTAATTGGTATTTGAACGGTTGAATAGAAAACACTTGTCACTGTTCGAATTGTGGACGGATACCTGCGGTAAATACAAACACAACATACAGAAACTAGCCGCGTTTCATGCTAATTGAATCGCGGCAGGTTTCTACACTTCTTTATCAAACAAATTTTTTTTTCTCTTGTTCGTCTCTACAACTTGATAGATTTTTTTCTGTTGTTGTTTGAGATGGGGAATGAGTGTACGATAAAGAGAGGACAGTGCTGGAGATCGTGCCAGAATAACATCGCATTCCATTCAACTGTCTATTTCGGATTAGATTGGACGAAAAAATATGTTAAGCGAGAATCTTGTCGGACATTGCACTATTCAAGTCAACTGTAAAGACGGGAATGCGACGACTTAAAGGTAGAAAAATATTGAACGATAGATCTGAGTCAACTTTATACAACAGGAAGTTCCAGTATGCAGGAGGAATTTTGCAACGATATATCTTAATGCCAGAAGAATTCTCTTTTTTCCTCTTCTTCTCGTTCTCATACAACAACCAATCGATTAATCAATAGCTAGATGAAAACTGAAAACTCCTTGACAGTTTTCTTTGATTAGTAATCGATCAGATTTATGCAAGATTGCTTTACCATGGTTACCATTTGCAGATCATTGTTCGATTTCGAGTCATAAAGCTAACGACCTCCTGAAATCCATCCGATTTGAACAAAACAATCTCACCCTCACATTTTGTTGAATGTTAAAATCCGGCCGCTCTTCCATAATGAGAATTAAATCTCCAAGACCCTCGTACAACTTTTGTCGTTATGAATTTAGTTAAGAGCTTCCTTAAGTTATATTAGTTTTCAGGCACGTGTAAATTATTAAAGACAGCCGGCACTCTAATGTACAACAGCAAAGACTCATACACCGCTTAAAATGACAAGGCTTTCAAATTATAAAAAAAAAATTTCACAATTTCTTCTTTAGTTTAAATTTCGGACATTTGTAAGATTTCTAGATCATTATAACTTTATTATCCGATGATCAATAGTATGTGTGCGGTTTTACTTTTAGATTAAGTACTTTTCAGCACGCACATTACGTCCGCTTTTCGGGAAATGAAACGATGAAAGATTCATGTAGGAGTTGTGTTGATCGAGAACAAAAAAGAATTTATAGGAAATTTATGGTGATAATTAAAATAGTTAACGAAATAACGAACCGATCGTTACTTTTTTTCTGTTCTCAAACCATTAATAAAATCAATTAACTTGAAATTGTTTTGGCAGGTATGTTTGCGTTTATTTTATTTTATTTTTCAGTAGATGATTGGCTGTCTATTGAATCATAATCAATTTTTAAACGATCCATACTTTAATTAATGTCGAATAATCAGTTGTTATAACGAGCCGGTAAAATTTGTTAAAAAAGTACTAACACCAACACTAATACTAATACTAATATGGATCAAGTTGATTACTGTTTTCCGTGTTCTATTATACGCCAAGTTAAAAATTGACGATATACATTTTTATTTATACGAATCATTTTTCACACAGTACTGGAATGAAGAATTTATAACGCACGGGAACTATAAGTAGATAAAAAAGTTTTGGTATTTAACAACACGATTTTACAATTTCGTTTGGTATTTTTATCGTAATTACCCAATTAGAAACTATATAACCATAATATCTACCCTTCATTATCTCAGTATTGATGATTTGAATAATTCTCATTTAAATTTTTAGCTTGATTATATTTTTCTTGTTTTATTATCGAAATATTCTGAAATTTCCTACAAAAGGCATATATTAATATTAAACAGACCACCTGCCATGCTTATTATTATCGCAATTTACGTGTCATATTTGTTGGGAAGCTTCAATCTATTAATTTGACACTAATTTGTAGAATTCAAAGTACAACATATAATCACAAGATCGCCAATTGGTGTTTACTTTTTATTTGCGTGTAAATTTTCCGTTTGTAGATCTTTTGTGCAGTAGAAACATACGTGTGGAAAATTCCCGATTAGACCTAAATTTAAAAGTGTGTAATTGTTGCGACTTGTATAAAACATCTGTGTCCCTTTCAATGCAACTTTCATCTCATATCTCTCACAACGATAACCGGAGGCAAAGAGAAATTGATTGATATCAATGTAAATGTCTCGAAAATAGTTCAACTTTCTCCAGATTAAAACAGGGTTGTTTCACGATTTTCTATGAATTTTCTCTGTAAGCTTGAATAGTTGCAAATTTAATTAAAAAGCAGCAACCGTAAATATTGAATGTGTTGAAATATGTATGATTGTATTCTTATAGCAGCGCTACTGGTGTCTATCATAAAGATTAACGTATGATTAAATTCCAAGAGAGTGTAAATCTTTAATTATATTCATAGAATATCTGCTTAAGATTATAATAACAATGTAGTAATTTAAGTTACCCAATATTGTAGAGTCTATTTAAACGGTTATTTTGAACATAAAGAGCTCGTTTTATGAATATGTTTAAATTTGAAATAAGCAAACTATATATATGTATAATAGTGACCAATCGACATACCACAATCGAGTTTCTTCTCTGCTTCTTGTCCAGTGTCTTGATTCCAATATACCAGTTTTAACCAAACATGGTGTACTTACATAGTTAAATACTCAACTATAAATACTTAATAATAAAAGTAATCGTTTTATTTCTACAATAAAAATATATGCGGTATAAAACTAGACAATTCCTGTACTGTTCTATATTGTGTGTGTATTTGAATTCTGTTGATACACGGTGTGGAGTGTGAGAGAAAATAATGACAATTCTATGCATTGGATTTTACACAATGGTTTTCTGACAAAGAAATATAGCCGTTTCCACTACTATTCTAGTATCAGTTTTCTTTATTTTGCGTGCTCTCAATACAATCGAATAGATTTCACATTTGAAGTACCTACACCACAATCCTCGATATTTTCTTTCAATTCCTATTTATATTCCTTCACGGTTAGATTGTAAACTTTAAAGATTTCTATTTGAAATAGTGACAAAAAAGAGTTTTGTTAAAGTGAAGGGAGTTTGTGAAAATATCTATAAATCCACCATGACTTGACTATAAAGTGAACTCTCAATTGGTCATATACATGAATGATTACTCATTAAGGTTCTATAAATAGGCCTTGAACGAGTTTTTGCAATTATTAATGTAGCATGCTGTGGTCTTTGCTACTCCTACTGTGTGATTTATTGTTTCTGTGCAAGAAAAATTTGCTAACCTTTATATAAAGCGCACAATTTGATTTTTATTTATTTAATAATATATGTCATATTTCCGCCTTATTTCTTATAGTTTTGTGTATATTTTTATTACTTCGTGATGTATAAAGTTGTACTATTAAAACTATTAGATGGGGATAAAACGAAGAGTTTCTGTTTCTGGAATTCTGTTAGATGTTTATAAAACGTGATAGAAACAGATGGATGCTATAGTATTGTTAAAGAGAATCCTATATGTGTTCAAATGTATTATACAACATTGGAATCCGTCTTACTTTGTCTCTTTTATTTTCCTCTGTCTTGATGTTGGATAATTGCTGGAGGTGATTACCCGAACTAAGCGCTTCTTCACTGCAATTACCTTATTACCACAAACGAACCGGTCTCCAAGAGCTATTGCATGTGCCATATCGGAACAACTTTGCCATTCGCTAGACTGGCATTTCTATAAAAATCAACCAACTCTCACACTAAATAAACATCAAAATTACACACAAAAAAACCGTAATATTTGTAAATATTTCTGTAATTTTATCGCCTTTTACAAGTTGCTTTCATTAACATTAAAGCCATTCAAAAACGAATATTAAATGCCACCGATCGTAATAATATTGGAAAAAGAAATCACCAGATTTCTTGGAAATTCTTTTTAAATTAACGATTCGAACCGTCTCGTAGGATGGTTGATTGATCGATTTAATGGTGCTGAAATATTTTCTTCTATCAAGTGAAACGAACGAATCACACACACACAAAAAAACAAGACGGTGTCTCAAATTTAAAACGTCACGACCCAACTTTCCACTAGATCCTGAAGGATTTGCGCTAGTGTAAAATCTTGTTTCAGAAAACACAAAGATAAATTGTAAATGTAACGGTGTAGGGCTTACAACTGTCAAGTTATATGTAAATTTGGGCAATCAAGATTCTCGGTATTGTTGTGGAAGAAGATTGGAGTGGCGGTACGTTGGCTAAATCAAAATTCTATGTTTGTTCATTTTCTCATGCAGATAAAATAAACATCGTAAAATCGCTTGAAAATTTCCAATTTTGTTGATTCTACAATCGCTCGTTGATTATCGTTGTAATTGCTAGATTCTATTCTTATTCTCTGATAATATTCGCCATTACCGAGTTAATAAACGTTGAAAATAGGGTAGCACCTAGGTGGATGTGATTCGGTAAAAACCATTTGGAACAAAGTGACATCCGTTGAGTTTAAACGGCTCTCTGGTATTGGAAAATATTGTTATTTTATTGCGGAAATGTGGCCAATTTGCATATTAAAAGCATACATGTGGGGACCAGAAAGAAAATTGAGTCAATTTTATTTATAATACGATGGGGAAAGTTGTTTAAAAAACATATTGTTTCCTATAACAATTCCGATAACCCTCAATCGTTCCTGAATGGCTTTTCCGAATTTGACATTTTTCAAACGGCAATTTTCATACAAATACGTATAGACGAAAATTACTCAAACCTATACAGTATTAAGTGTTTTAAAAGTTGATCGTTAAATTCGTTCGACCGACCGGAACCATTGTGGGGGAGAATTGAAAGCTCCAATTGATGACAGATGGAAAAGTTTCAACCCTAAAAGTTTTTTTCTCCTCCAATACTTGTTGGTTGGGAAAATCGTGAAACTCCTCTCGGATAGTTTACAATTTGATAATAAAAGACATTCGTGTGATAACTTTATTTTAACGTCTCCATGTGGTTGTAACGGTGCGAGTTGTGGGATTTTAAAAGGCTGCAACTGCAGACAACATTCACATTTAAATTGACTTATAAATCGCTTAAAGAAAACCCCCTTATATTGAGATGGTGGAATGTCATTCGAGTCGTATACTGTTGAGAATTCTTCGGATTTTCCAAAGTTTTATTACTGTAAGTTCCTTGAAAACCGGAAATTTAATATCTGATGATGGAAATTTATATTGTTTTCGGTTCAAAATGCTATATGAGCCTAAAGAGATGATCGACGATTCGGTAATCTACATAAAATTCACGCTAAATTAGTTTGTAGACGGTTTCGGATCGTATTTCGTTTGATTGATCGAACCCTCCTACGGTATATTATTAACAATACAAACACATTAAACCCTTTTATAATGAATTTCGGATTTGTCAATAATGAGTCGTCAATTAAATCCGTTTAACTGTGCATTTAAACGGTTCTCGACATATTTTAAACGTATCGACTATTGCCCCGTTTTAACTACCTTCTAGTGAGGATATTATGATAATAACTTTGGGATTCGGTTCGAAAAAGTGCCCGTTTCTTTCGTTTATAGAAGGCCTGAAGTGGAGTATCATGAAAAGTTGTTGTACTGAAACTTATGGCGATAATAAAGTTGAAAGTTTTCGTCTTGTATTAAAGTTCGCCACGGGCACTTAATTCCGGGTAAGTGAGCGTCGACTACTCTTCGTATTATTATTATTATTATTGTTATCATTATTATTATTACAATAGCAAAAAGACAACTAGACAGAATAAGAAAAAGAGATAGGCACTATTAAACTCGTTCGTGTAGTGCCAGAAGCGGGCGACTTACTGGCGGTTCATTATAAAAATTGATTGAAAATTGAGAATAAATGGTAATTATTTAATATTAAAGACCGCCCTTTTATTTCTAATAAATAGCAGCATTTTCACTTTAAATTCTCATTAGAAAATTTCCAGTGTACTGCCTTTAAATTTTCTCACACAACGATAAGATCTCTTTGTTTATGTAAACCACCTTCTAAATCGACAAAGCCAAATGAAACGAGATCCCATTGGTTTTCCTTTACCACCCTCTGATCTCTACGGTAAATCACCAATATTTTTCTCCCATGTATGGCGAACGTCTGAGAGACATTCAAAACCAGGCGACAGGAATAAGGTGGAGAAATAGTGCTGGATCTAGAACGGATTACAATCAACCAGCCCTTCTTGTGTATTTTCTACACTCACCCCAAATCCTGTACAGCAACCCTAGGCTTTAAACAGTTTAAACTACGATTGAGCCATTCAATCCAGATATACCCGTACTCACCTACAATCGAGATTTAGTCTTTGTCCCTGCAGGATTATCAGAATGCTACTGCCACTGATTGTAGCAGTTATTTTTTGTTTGTCGAAAATTTTCGACCGGATGTAGAGTTTCAGTGGAAAAGTCTGCAAGGCGTGCCAGTGGCTGCCCTTTGTAGGAAACCATAAATCAACCAGAAACAAAACAAATATCTTAATTCCGTGCACCGGCCATTAAAACAAAAAGTTTGATTAATATCTATGACTACGACGTTTTCGTGTAATAGTTTCCTTGTCGGCGGACGGATTCCACGGCGATGTTCCCCCCGTCAAATCCCGACAGATGTTATTAATGATTTCGAACAGGCAGTCGGTTGTTTATAACGCCTAATTAGAATCCGTGCTATTGTCATACCTACCCTATCCGCAAATTTTATTTCACAAATACTGGAATTGTAGATGGTTCCGGGTCGCGCCCCACAACTGTTCTACAAAATTTAATGAAATTCAAATCGACCACGATGCGGCTTCTTAATTAAAACGATGCAATTAAAGTGAAACTTCTGAATTGCGGTCTTGTGAATTATTGTATTGTTGGTTCAAAAAAACTCTTTAAATATCTAACCGGGAGGCTTTTATAAAACAAAAATGTCGCTGATTTTATCGCTTGAAAGAAGGGAAATGTCAGTAATTTAGTGTTGCGAAAATCCCAGTAGACCACCCCTTGTATACGCTAAGAACTTTACCGATAATCGATTGGGAGCAAAAAGGGATAGAAAAAAGCCAAGTCTTTGCATGATGTCGAAGACGAACAATCGGCAAGTAAAGTATTGTTGAAGAGGAAAGAAGTGGTGATTACTAGATGGCGAACGTATTAATGGAGCTTTTTAAAGGGGGATGGTGATTTTCCAAATCGAACAATAGTTAAAGAGAGCTAGAATTACATGTTGAGTGACAATTTCTCAAAAATATTACGATAAATCAAAGACTCGCCTTTCTATTCATATGTCCTTTGCGTAAATTTAGTTCTTTAATGCGGAAAAAATCGTATATTTTATATTACAGAGGGCGTATTGAATAATGTAAGGAATGCTTTTATAATAACGTAACATATCGTGCTTTTAACATTTTTAATCTTAATGTTTCTTCTCGTTCGAGCGACAAAGAATAAATTTCTAGTAAATATGGTTTTAATCGACAAAAATAGTTTCCGGCAATAGATCAAATGACGATAACACACACCATTATAGCTGGGTTTTCTACTGGAAAAATTCCCGACATATTTCGTCTAATTATTAGATAAGACCTGCAATTAATTAGTTTTATTAGCCGTACATTTACAGAAAAATAAACAAAGAAATAGATGGAAAAAATTATTTTTATAGCGAAAGGTATAAATATAAAAATCGTGGAGGTAAATTTATGGTTGCACTTTGGCGTTTAGTTGTAATTAAAATATTTTCTTGTGTTGTAATTTATATGATAATTTGTATAATCGCTTCAAATGCAAAAGATGATAAAGTAGTCATAGATAATTCGATTATCAGTTAATTGAGTCAATTGCAAATGGATTTTTCAAAATTTTCTTGAATTGCGTGTTGTTGGCCATTAACTATAGTCAATCTAATGTTCATGCTTAAAGAACGCATTATTTTTGGGGTGGTCTAATGGTGATAACTTCACGAACAATATTTACTTTGAATTACAACTTTTTCGTGTATAATTCGCGATTGTTCTTGTGTTTTGCTATTCAAATTTCAAATTAACTAGTTTTGACCGTCCTTGACCCTACCAGTAGCACTGATGCAAATATGCAAAGCTATTTATAATAAAACAAGATTCGTCTAGAAAAACCGTTAATAATTTATAGACATTTTTTCCAATTAAGTGTAGGTAATTATAAGGAATCGATACAATTTAAATTTAAAATAGCTATTTAAGGATTCAAGACTCGGTTGTTGTAAAAATGGCGAAAACGAGGGGAACGTAAAAATTTCTTAATCGAATCCCATCCGATCCAATCCTAATCTTTATCATTATTCCAGTCTGTTCAACTACCACCAGCCCTTCTGTAATCCGGACCATAGTCGATCATCAATACACGATCACGTGAACTGAATGCGATAATCGGAATGATTTTCCAGAGAACGTGATTCATCTTCCAGAATTTTCTAAGTTGATATCCACCTACGCCACTGTTGGTCTGTCGTTCATTCGCCCCTTTTCTATTGAAGGTAAAGTTATGGCCTTCACGAATGCGTGTAAATATGCACTCAAGTTTTGTTTAATAATACAACTGTTGTGCTTGTAATACAATGACTTGAGCAACTGCCACTGAATGTCAAAACAACCAAGTCCTCTCTCAACGGTGTTGCTGCAACAACAGCGTGGGCTTTCTCGTAACGAATTCGACAATGCCGGCGACGATGACAACAGGACGTTTTTGATACTATCATTTTATTGAATTTACATTCTGTATAAGTATTTGTACCACAAGACGATACAAATCGTTCCATCAAGATACAAATCAGTCCGAAATCCTCTATTAACTGGCCAGTTTTCTTTTGTTATTAAAATTGAAATATTGCGGGAAATTCTCCACTTGTCTAAATAGAAACAACAATTCCGCATAAATATCGAGCGTTACCGATAAAATTGAGTAGTAAGTTATGTTGAATATTAATGACGACAACCAGATAATTGCTGTTTATTAGAATTGTCTAGTTGTGTATCAACCGGACTGAAAAACTTGAAATCCACATCAAACACGAATTGATTCCAACTATTCGAACACTAATTACTCTATTTTCTTCTCGAATGTTGTTAACTGTACAATTTAATTAAGTAACAATTCTTGTACAGACCGAACTCTAATCGTATACAGTAAATTGAATGAATTTTAAATTGTCATTGAATGATTAGTTAGATTTACCGAATAGGAATTTCTACTAAATCTCTTGGAAAAAAATCACACCCCATAGTCGACATTGATATTGATTGATTACAGATAAAACACCATTTCGTCAGGCGCTTTAATCGTGATTAATGTTCCGGAATTTTCGGAAGTTGAAAGTTAAAAACACACCACAAATAATAATTCAACTTTAGAATTATCATGATGATCGATTCATGAAAATATTTGTTATTTTAATGGCTGTTAGTTTTCAGATAAAACACAAATGAATTTATCGCCGCCATTAACCGGTTTTTCAGGGGGTGGATTTGCGTATATTGCAATTATTCGATATATTACAATTGAAAGCTGCCATTTTTTAATCTGTTTCGCAATTTCGTGTCCAATTCGTATTTGAAAGAAGAGTGATAGCAGGGAACCTGTAATCGGTCCCAGGTGTTTAAACCTAAATAGATTCAATCTTTTCCGGTCGTTACACTGGAGAGAACTACTTCGATGTATTGTTACATATATAGTGTTACATGTATGGTTTTATTCAATTTGTATTCTGTTTACGTTGGATTTTTATACCGAAAACCGTTTTAAATTCAACATTCTGGTAAAAATATCGCATTACAACAAATATTTTTCCATAAATCTTTCGAATTGTCTACCGCCACTGTAATATATGTATGTATTCTTGAACTTTTTTTTAATAACAACAATAAAAACAGACTTATACAAAATTTTCAAAATACACCCGGATTGTGGTGTAAATTACACGTTTGTTGTGTCGAAAATTTACATAATCGATCTATAAACTCTAACAACGTGTAAATGGTTATTTTTATGACTTACACCTATAAAATTACCGAATGAACATCAACAAATCGGTGGATTTTAATATTTAATAACTTCAACATCAATAAATGTGTCTATTTGTAGAAAGGAAAACTAATTGTCTTCTTTTAAAATAAATTCAAGCGAAAAATTCACCTCATCATCGTCGCTATTATTGTTACATAATAACAGGTATCTTATTTTTCAATTTAAAGCCACATTATAGTTGTTTTATTTTTAATTTGTTGCATTTTTCAAGGTGGAAATTGTGCGATTTGATTCAATTTAAACAAAAAGAATTGCCAATTATTTGTACGTGTAGTTATAAACATATAGAACCAATCTGTTTGTCATTTATTGTTAATATAATTGAAACTCATTAAATCTCCAGTTATTTATTTAACTCGCTTCCTTATGTTTTTAATAGAATTTCTAATGTTCAAGGTGTTTTAATTTTATATAGAGTTCGGTTTCCATTTCAATTATCGCATTAGTTGTTCAGAATTGCCGATTTCCAACGAATTTTCAAAAATTAAACCCAAATTACTGTCATTATATCAATCAGTCACGCATCAACAAATATTATTTATGAATCCGAATGAATGAGAATTTTTTAACCAAATATTACTTAATCACGCGCACCGTTAGTCACTCTATATTCTTTTATTTAGACAAGTGTTTTTATTAATGAAATCAACAAATAATTGGTTTGAAGCCGGCTATAATGAATGCTGCAAGTTCTCATTAGGTAACATTTTTAAAATGGACGACATTTTAACGTCTTCTATTTTGTAAATTATGTGGAAATTTTCCCGGTAATGCAGCCCGGAATTTCGATATAAAAGCGGCCGCTAATTAGTCGGGTAATCGTCTAAATTATCCATAAACCATAGCAAAATAGGGGCCAATGTTGTTTATGATAAGGACGTAATTCGAGTGTACAAATCGAAATTTTGTGTTTATTTTGATATGTTTAGAGAACGCGGTGAAGAACTCAAACATCGTTGAAGAAATAAATCTGTCAGCATACTTTCCCAAAAATATTTCAAGCCTCTCTATTGAACCTGTAATTAAGTGAATCTATTACTTGGTATTAGGTGTTTAGAGCTGCGTCTCTAACAAATAGTTGATTATCAAACTTTATATTTAAGCGTGAACATAAATATTCTTCTATCCTAATGTTTGGGTGACAATTTTCAAATATTTTCAATATTTTCTTTCTAAAATTATTGAAAGTCTAGACATTTGAGAATGCCGAATAAATTGGGAGAAGTTTTCCAAATTTCTATTCTTTAAAACTCAATTATTTCAACGATTTGTAATAAAATTAATAATCGATAGCTATTGGCATTATACATATAATGATCACGTTGTCTTGATATAAACTTAATTAATTGATAATTCGATTTAATTACTCTTTGAAGAATGGAACGAGGCGTCGTGACTGTGCACAATTCTAAATTTACAACTAGTAGCCTATTGTTTTTTCGATTCATCTCCTATTCTACCTGTCACTTTTATAATTTATGAAAAAATAATAAAGAAGACTGAAGTTTATCGTTCGAAATGATCGTTTCAGTTGTCATTAATTCCACGAAAAAGAGAACTAAATGTCATGTTAACAGTTTACAAGAAGGCATTGCTATCTCTCCGTCTTGACCAGCAGTGCAGAAAACAATCACTAAATAAAACTAAATACGTTCAACTTAATCTTGATTGTAAATGAATAGAAGAAATAACCATGAAATATTCAATAGTTATGTGTTAGAATAACATATGATGTTAATTATTTTCGTTGACAATATTGTGTGTTAATTTAAAATCTGTAGTTTTTGATGAAAGCAAACGGTAAATTTGAGTTGTAGTTGCAAGAAAATTGTCTATTGTTCCCGTTCAACGTACTTTGTGTAGATCAGAGGGACTGTATTGCATAATAAGTCGTGCACATTGGCTTGAATTGCCCTTAGCGAAATCCATGTTAAGGTAAACGACCGTTTGTCTGTATGTGTTGTTAGTTGGCTTTAACTCGTTTTATAACTACAACTTATAAAAGAGAAACGATGATAATTCGCCCCGCATTCTTCACCCACATCATCGTATTCCTCCAAACAGTCGACTTAACAATAACCTATTAAATATTAAAGTCGATAAACAAAGACTTGTGTAAATCCATAAATGTATACGATTAAGGGATGTTAACATTAAATCAAACCCACAACAAGGAGATAAATGATGGATTTTATAAAATAAAGCAGTTTAAAGATTAAATTAACGAATTGACTATATATGGGATAAATAAAGTATTGTGTGCATTTATACCGATCGCATTTATCTTTGAAACTGTCAGTATTTATCGGTAGTTGGAAGAAGATTCTCTACGATACACGGACTTTAATCCTGATTGTCAAGATACAAATCAAATACAATAAATGCCCGTTTTACAATTAGCATAGTCTGGCTACTATATCTAAAGTAATAGAATTTTTCTAACGATATGTTGTTATGTTGGGAAAAACGAATACGATAATATAACATACAGAAACGGACACTAATCGTGAATAAATCTACCATTTATACAACTTTAAATAAAATGAAATTCCTACTAATTAATGATTCTACCTAGTTGTTGTATGTAATGATAATCGTATTTGGAAATCTCTATTTAAACAAGTCTATGAACCATCTTTGGCAATATTGATGATTGGAGCGTGTTCGGGACCACCCTGGTTAATCAAATAGAAATTTTTCTAATTATAAATCAAACGAAGAAAAAGCAGTTCAAGTAGATTAAGACAGTTCTCGTGATATATTTCTTTGTAAATCCATCCAGTATCCGGCTGTATATCATTAATAAATATTTATTAATAGTTGGAATTGCTGTAATAGTAATTGTCAATGAATTATTGTTCGGTTATGAACTAATTAGAATTCATGGTGTACACGCAATATTTCCATAATACAGAACTGTCTTTACAGTTCGATAAATATCGAAAATTCTAATACTATTCGATCTTATAATCACAATCAACAATGGAATATTGTTAAAATTACTAGTGTAGGCGTAATTCCCAGTTTCTACCTGCTTATTTCGAGATCTTTATCAAAAATCCACTCGACTAACATTCAAAATAATTCCAGACATGTCAGTTTTAATTAAAAGTTCCAGTGACACACTTCCCAAATTGCAACCCATAACTGAGAATTTTCTAGGTCGACTATGGTGTTTATAACTTATCCACACACTACTCGACTTTCATTTACATCCAATTAATTTAAATCTACCACCCCGTCTTCGTTCTTATCACTGTCACACTACAACGATACAATAACTGAATAGATAAAGATAAGAGTAGACGTTGTAACGCCCCATTTCTCCAAGTTGCCTTGATATGAAACAAGAAAAGACAGGCATAGTTAGAGAGACTTGGATACGTTGACTTAATGAGCAGATGAGAGGGTCATGATTAAGATTACGACAGATGTTGATGAGATGCTGAGGATCGTACAAGTTATTACAACTTTGTTAATATACACGCACAGTTAGGGGTGAGTTTGTCAAAATTAAACCCTCTAGTTCGCCCTGTCTTTAACTTGCAACAAAAAAGAACTATTTGTTTCAATTACACCCTTGAGATGGTTTATTTTTCTGTATTCTACTCGAATAGAGAATGAATATGGGAAAAATCATAATAACAACCCTAAAATGATTGTGGTCGTATGATAAATACGATAACAGTGAAAGCGAGTTTACGGCCACAATAACTTGACCCTTATATAGTTTTTCTTTTCCATTTCGTCGTGTCAATAAATAGAAATTGGTCTTTTATTAAAACTGAAAGCTCCGTCTTGTCGTAATTTATATTCTTCGCTATATTGAATATTATTGCGATATCGAAAATGTTTTAAATTATTCGATTTTATTATTAATTCCGCTTTACAAATTAACAATTATTCGTACAATAATCAATCATTCGAGTTGTATTTGGCGATTTTGTTGAATAGATTGTAAATTTGGTGGATGCGCCCGTTATAATTTTAAAAGACAATCGTTGCTACTCTAATATAAGTGCAACAAAACATACCAAAAGCGTATAGACGAGTTGAAAGAGGACGAAGAAGCAACAACAAGACAGGTGAATCTCGATGTCCTCATGTTATAACCGGTTCTAGTGTTCCACAACGATGAATCTTTGCCGCCACAATGTCGTCGTTGTCGTCGTCATCAATTTTCAACATTTACGTTATTCGATACTGCAGCCAAACGGGCTTCTGGATTTTTTGGCAATGGAATAAAAACGATAAATTTTAACCATTGCAGCCGATAAAATAACAGAAAAACCATTAATAGAGAGAGTTTCAGTGTGATATCGGATTTAGTATTAGAGTGGAATTAAAGCAATGATGTAGGTGTGAGTGAGTGACGGGGATTAACCAAGTACAGTTGGCACAACTGGGGATTTTTTATATAGGGGATTTGATCAGGACGATAGTGTAAACAAATTAATGTGAAATATAGAGAAACTTGTTTGGTTCGTGTAAAAACTCGGATTAACTGTTTATAGAAAAGTCGTTATAGTTAGAATTGAAAAAAAGGTAAAATTACACACTTGTAATTACGGTTGCACAGGTGTAATAATTAATACAGGCGCGTACTTAACGATTTGTAGTTTATTCAAGTTATTGAGTTATAAACCTGATTGTTTATTTGGAAAAAAATCGAGTTAGATTGTAATATTTAAACAATTTTCGCAATACCACCTACTGTTCTTGTTCAACATTTACAACAACAAATTTAAAAATTTCTCAATAAAGCCAGTTGTTTACCGATAAAGAAACCAAATCAAAACTTTTCCATTAAACTCGATCAGATAACCATTTTTATTAATATAGTCAATTCTTTATAAATGATTCATTGTCTGGCTTATCGATAAAAAGACTATCGTTAAATCCGGTTGTTGCAGCTTTACTCACTTGTAATAGAACAACAATATAGTGATTTTTCTAAAAAAAAAAAAACAAAATAAAACAACAATACGCACGTTTATACGAATGTTTAGCAATAAATAATTTGGTTAGAGATTGTATCAACATCCATGACGGAAACGTGCATGGAATTCCCATTGACTCTTCACCCTTGAATTCTAACAGACAAAATCGAAAATAGATCAAGAGAATTTTTCGAATAAATACACGAAAACTGGTCCAGTTGTTAGTTTAATTGATTCACTTATAAGCCGCGCCTTTTTCACGTTTCGTAAACAACAAATTCACAGATTGCCTTTATATAGCATCTTAATTTTATTCGGTTTAAATTAATGAAGATATAATGGGTGAATTTGAATATTTGTCTTGTAGACGGTTGATTTTTTCAACAATAAATGCGGTGGTTTTATATAAATTTACTTGGAGAATTTCCTGAACCACTCCCATATTGAATGCGTGCCTTGTTATTATTATTAGTATTTTTATTATCGTGAAAAATTACTTTATCGATACAAATCCGAGTTTTGCAATTGAAATGAAGATTGTATTTCCTGTTACTTTATAGATCATCTATCTGATAGTTAATCAACCGTGTTGGCTAATTACTGGTTAATTTATAATAGGCCTCCAATCAATCTGGTTGTTTGTTAACTAATCACTGATAGTCTTTATCAATTATGTAGACAACATCAAAGCTGAGTCTTTGTAAAACAATAGATTTTGGTATGCCTTTATGGTTTCCAATATAGTACGCCCCCAGATTCGTTGATTGATGTTTTCTGATTATTGAAACTCAATACAATTGGTATGCTTTTGAATTTGTTATGCGAATACGCGTCTATTTATCTTTGTACGATTAAATTATTTCGGGAGAGAACCGGTCGTCATTAAAATAAATTTGAATAACGACAACGATGCGGCATTGCGACTATATACAAAATGAAGTTCATTGCTGTTGGATTCAACAAGAATTCAAAGTGTAAAAGGCGAGTTAAAACAGACCCACATGTTGAGATGTTGTTATAATAAAACAACGTTGTTACTATGTGTTGTATAGTCACTTTATACATATAGAAGTTTTAGTAGATGCACTAACATTATATGCAAATCGTCCAGTCAACTTTTACTTTATATACAAACATTAAACCTATATAGAAGCTGGTAATTGTTTAAAATTTACAATCGTTGGGTGACAATCGGGTAACAGGTTCCATACAATTTGCTATACGTAAAATTATCAATGATTGTTAATTTACCGAAAATTCAACAATTGTCACGCCATTGTTTCCACTAATAACAATCAATTATTTTTAACAACTAATTAAATATAGTGATAATAGAATTTAATTTATGTTCCCTTGATAAATACAAACCATATTGCTGAAAATTGGATTTATTCTCTAGAGTTGCTTGTTGTATTTCTATCCAGACAATTCTATCATAGAAAATTCCAAATAACGAACAAATTTCGTAATATGAAAGCGAGATAGATGCTGTTATTATTATTCAACGGGCATTCCTGAATATATACGAGGACACGCTCATAAACCAATTTCAACACGGATCATACCAGAAAAATAATAGACAAACAGATCAATAACATCGAGAGACGAGTTTATTATTCACCACTTGTTAAATGCTAAATTGTTGCCATATTTTTTCTAGAAATGTTACGGATTTATGCTTCTGGTTGCGCAATTGCGGAATTTCCGCAAGATTTCTGCCTCCGTTACGGCGGATACATAACGGGAATTATAAATATATTCGATATTTTCGATTCGATACGTAAAAATCGATATTTCGCTTATTTGATGTAATATTCTAACGATTCAAATATCATTACATCAGCCTTTTAAGCGGCATTCTGAAAACTAACGATTCAATTCTGAGTTACAGAGGATAATCTGGGAGTGTTTTTTAATTTTTTTTTTTAATTTGCCCTGTAACTTGGTTAATATTATCGATTTTTTAATGATTTTGGCAAAATTTACAGCAATTTGAGAGAGCTTTTCAAATCTGCAAGAAATTGTCGAATAGGTTTGCTAGTTTTTCAGAAAATTAGCAGAAACTTGAGGGTTCACGTTACATTTATATTTTTGCTTTGGAGCCCGAAATTTGCAAAAGTTTAATCATCGAGATCTCGCTTGTCTGATGACATATTACAACGAATGGAACAACATTAGAAAGAGTATTTTAAGGAGTACTTAAGAGCATTT